>JADBJO010000775.1:157500-160000 GCA_016801955.1 Conus betulinus | reverse complement strand
AGCTGTCGACGACTCACATCAATGATTAACTCCCTTGCTGTCAACAAGTCTTGTTCATGACGAACGCCATGAGATTCCAGTCTTAAATTAGGTCGGACGGGGCATGTTTCACACTTGGCCCCTTATTTCTTGTTTTATTTTGAATTGGCTCGGCTGGTCGCTGTGTCTTTTGTTGGTTTGTTTATTTTATTTTACCTGCACTCTACGCGATTGTTGCTCACCATGTAACAGCATGTAGTCGTGTTCGAGCGGAAGTTAACTCACCTACGTTCTCGACTCACTGATGGACACCCGGAATGACAGGCCACGAGGACACACAGTATGGTGGTTGTAAGGTGCGTGTAGATGAGGTCACGAAGACAGAGTATGTGACTGTAAGGTGCGTGTAGGTTTGGCCACGAAGACAGTATGGGATTGTAAGATGTGTGTAGGTTTGGCCACGATGCCACTAAGTATAGAATTAAGGTGCGTGTAAGTTTGGCCATGAAGGCATTGAGTATGGAATTGTAAGGTGTGTGTAGGTTTGGCCACGAAGACTCTGAGTATAGGGTTGTAAGGTGCGGGTAGGTTTGGCCACGATTGCACTGAGTATGGAATTAAGGTGCGTACGTTTGGCCACGAAAACACTAAGTATGGGATTGTAAGATGCGTGTAGGTTTGGCCACAGGAGAGAGTGTGGGATTGTAAGGTGCGGACAGGTTTGGCCAGGAAGTCTCTGAGTATGGGATCGTAAGGTGCGTGTACGTTTGGCCATGAAGACAGTATGGGATTGTAAGGTGCGTGTACGTTTGGCCACGAAGACAGAATGGGATTGTAAGGTGCATGTAGATTTGGCCAGGAAGTCTCTGAGTATGGTGATTGTAAGGTGCGTGTAGGTTAAGCCACGAAGACACTGAGTATGGTGGTTGTAAGGTGCGTGTAGGTTAAGCCACGAATTAAGACTCTGAGTATGGGATTGTAAGGTGCATGTAGGTTTGGCCACGAAGGCTCTGAGTATGGGATTGTAAGATGCGTTAGGTTTTGCCATAGAGTACGGGATTCTAACGTGTGTATAGCTCTGGCCACGAAGACACCGAGTATGGGATTGTAAACTGATTGTAATTTGGCTACGAAGACACTAAGTATGGCATTGTAAGGTGCGAGTAGGTCTCATTCTTATGTGTATTTGTTTGCTTTGAATGTAAACCATTCAAATTCGGAACTTTGGTTTTAAATATCAACCAGAGAACTAGGATAGAGCTGGAGTCTGTATGCAGACGGACTCCAAAGAGAAATCTGCTCTCATCTGACAGCCTCAGGCGGACTTTGAATCCAAGACCCTTAGATTTAGAGGAGCAATGCTTTACTCGATCGGTCAAACCAGACGCCTAGGCTGAAGTTATATTAATAACTTGAACTTTCATCAAAATCGTTTGAAATCCTATAACAATATAGTCTTCCTCTGACACTTGACTCGCGTAACTGCTCTCAATGAAAACAAATACCAACAGTATCATTTTAGCATGCATTGGTAGGAACACAGACCGAATTTGTTTGCCAGGCTCTTAGAAAATTTGCTTGAAAGTTGAATGTTGGTGTGTGAAAAAACGTGGTTTTAGAGAGACCCATGATAGATGTGACCACGACTTAAGAGAGGCCCATCCTGGAGGTTGACATAGCCTTAGGGAGATTCAGTGTGGCAACACAACCGCGTTGGGTGGTGAACACAGGACACGTAACGAGGAGAGAGAGACGAGAGAGAGAGAGAGAGAGAGAGAGAGAGAGAGAGAGAAGGGAATTCTAGAGAACGTGGTTCTGGAAGACTGCGTGTAAGCAAAATCTCTTATGCAAGGAAAGGTGTCAAAGAGAGAACTGACCAAAAAAAAAAGTCAGTTGCAAAACCTAAAAGATGGTGGAAGAAGGCGACAAGAAAAACTTCCACTACGAAGAAGAATCACCAGGATATGGCCATGGAGACCCAGTCCTGATCCTGGTGCCACGACGTCACCATCACTGTTACCTGTCCAGAGACAATGGGGCATTCTGTAGTGACCTGATGAAGTAACAGAGACAGAACTGTTTTGAGGCGTGCAAGTGTGTGTGTATGTGAGAGAGAGACTTACCGTGGTATTGTTACTTGTCGAAAGAACAAAAACGTTTTGTTGAAGTTGGCTGGATTTGTATGGATCATTCCACATAAGGATTATTCTACAAAGCCATTGAAAAGAGTCCCTGTTTTCTACTCACTTTACAAATGATAATGTTTCAGCGGATACCATGGTCATATGATTTGTTTGGTTTTTATTTGTTTGTTTGTTTGTTTCCAGTCAGAACGTTTGACTGTCATAAAATTACCGCTGAAGCAAGCCAAAGCCACAATTGTTCTCTTTGTCCTCTCTTTTTCTTTGAAATATCTCTTTTGCTTCCCTTTTCTTTGTGTAACACCATGGGGGGGTCGAGATCAGACAATGTGGGATGTTGGGGTGTGGGAATGAATCTGCATCTGGTAAATCTTTTACCC
>JADBJO010000775.1:100000-152500 GCA_016801955.1 Conus betulinus | reverse complement strand
CTTTGTGCTTGAGAATCCAAAAGGGATGCAAAGGCTCAACTATTTATAACTTAAAATTGTCAGCCACATTTATGCTGACAGCAACTAAGAACTGTATAGAAAACGCTTCTACTTGGATCTTTCAAAAAATGCAACCCCAGAATAGTTGTAGTGTGGGAAAAGAAGCACAAACACAACCAACATTTCTTCATCATTAAGACAATGATCTGGCAAGGATGACCGCGAAAAATGGGGGGGTAACGGTGAAGGTAGATAGTAAATGGGAAAGCAGACGAGGGAGGGTGTTAAAGTAAAACTCTTAAACCTTTGACTAGCTGGACAGTCGGAGTCTGTTTTGACAACAGAATCATTTGCATTGCTTGTCCAGAATAGAGTTTCGTCCCTGTCGGAGAATCATCAGACAATCAAAGCTTATTTGTCACGGAATCTGGCAATCAAAACTTGTATATCGCTTTCAAGGATTTTAAAAAGGCGTTTGATTCCATTAGTAGACGCTTTCTCTGGTTAAGTATAATTGAAATATTGTCAGAAGTCAGTTTGAAAGATATGTCAGAATCAAGAATGTCGTATGAGAGTTTAAGTTCTTTACAGTGCTGAAATAAGATGATATACTTTTTGCGAAGCTGAAGTTAAACAAGGCAGTCCTGTTTTACTTCCGCTGTTTGTCTACGAGCTCATAACGATGCAGTCAGCACTGGGATCATGGGGCTTTGCCGATTCTCGATGCTCTCGAACTGGTTATCCTTTATCAGCTGATTGTTTAGTTTTGATGCAGACATTTCTTGGTTTCAAACTCGACGGAATTGCTCACATCGTGAGCCTTCATCTCGTCAGCCGAAGGTTAATTTGTATAAAAGTCACGTTCCGTTTGTGTGTGGGAGGCTATTTCAGCGCATAGGAAAGACGGTTTTATGGTACTGTTTCCAAGCCTGTTGTGAATGCTTACAAATGATGAGGTATACTTTTTTTCTATACACGTTTCAGTAAGCGCGTGCAAGGATCTTGTTAATATGGCCTAAAATTGGCTTTATTATGTAAAATGAAAAGAAAGTTTATCCTCAATAACAGATGTTTTTCCTTACTTTTAAGTTGTTTGATGGTTTTATACAGCCCTTTGCACCGTGCTGATTTGAGTTATGGGGATAAGGTAACGCTGTCATTTATCCGGAATATTTGCACTTGAAGAAAGATTTTAGGTGTACGTAGATAAACGTCTATTAATCTTGGTTGTGGGTAAAATGCATAGATTCACCGTATGTATAGATTCGGCCATTTAATGCATGCGTTGTTGGTTTTGATTTACTTCAAATGGAGGAAGACAGAATGAACATACAAAACTCATACTATTTCAAATGATCTAAATACTAGAGGAAAAAAAATTGGGAAAATGAAATTTGGTTTTGGTTTTCTACGGTTGCATCAAGGTATTAAGAATACTATACAGCTTGAATGCCGTTTTTGACAACAATTTTCTATAGATTACATGTGAAAAAATGGTTAAACCATCTGCATCTGCATATTTATGCAACGTTCATGATTTAGACCGTTTTTAGTTCTAAACAGGGCAAGACATTACAAGTATATCACGATGTAATATCGGATTCAGAGTATCAAAACTAGCAGTTAATAAATTTAGACAATTTTGCTTTGGAGAATTAAACACGACTGCAGCGTCATTAGATAACATTCGCAAAAATACAAATACGTACACACAACAGTGTGCACAGTAACGTTGTTTAACACACAATACAAAAACAGACAGTTGAATTTTCGAGAAACGTGTCATAAGCTTCAGACGTCACAAATGAGAGACATGAACATGTTTACACCAATGCTTACCACATGACTGTCAGTATAAAGGTTGCTTAAGATTTAGCATTGGGTGCAAGCCCTACCCTCCCTTTCACCCACCATCCGCATCCCCTCACTGGTCCCACCCACCGCTTATAAGAAAAGAAGAAAACAAGCTTCACGGCTAGCAACGCGGGCATATAAAGTGAAAAGAAAAATACGAAAACGGAATTTTTACCTGATTCACGAAAAAAAAAAAAAAAATTCAAAATCGGTTGAAAGTTTTGTTTTTGTCTGTAACGTGGAAGTTACAATGAAAAGGAGGGAAAGAGGGGAATGAAAACGAAATGACATAAACACATATACAACAAAAATACAAGATATCATAAATAAATTGGAGGGGAAAATCGGAAGAAGAATTAAACAGAAGAGTAAAACAGCCGTGTGGGGAAAACTTGGATGGAGGCTACTCACCGCCTCGTGGCCATTGTCACATCTTTTGGCACGTGGCCACGCGCTGTACTGAGACGGTGGCGAACAAAATGACGTCACCGCTTCACAACCTGTGAGCTGCCAGGCTAAGGATTAACAGCACGTGCTAATCGTCTTGACAAAGCCTATTGACCCTCGCCACAGTCGTAAATATCAGTTAAGTAAACCTGTTAGAAATAGTGTACAGTATGTTCCCCACCCCAATTCCCGTCTCCCTTGAGTAATACTCAAGTTATGAATCTGCCATGAGTTTATGGTCGTGTGTTACGTATGTATTGTTCCAAGCACAATCCTGTTTTGGGAAAGAGAAAGAGCGACAGAGATGGGGGAGGTGGGATTTGGACAGTAAATGATGAATCCAATGCTGACATTCCAGTTGTGAGTTTTGAGACATTTTTGATTAGTCGGAGTTTGTATGCACAGAGTTATTATTCTGATTTATTGACTAATTAGTCGAATGATGGATCGATTGGTCGATTTACAGGCTGCAAAAAGCTATGAAAATGGGAATAGTTGTAGAATGTACATTTGAGAGAGAGAGAGAGAGAGAGAGAGAGAGAGAGAGAGAGAGAGAGAGAGAGAGAGAGAGAGTTGACACTTTGATACTGATATTTTACTGTCATTACCAAAGAGGTCTTTTGACAAGGGGGGAGAGGTAACAGAACAAAAACACATTTCCCTCTTCCTTTCCTGCAAACAAATAGTACACTTTAATTCCTAGAGTGTATCAAATCCAAGGTTAACAAAAAACAAATAAATTCGTAACATTTCGTTATGTCTTCACGCACAGGAGTAATGCAGTAAGGTTAGAAAAAAAAGCACCTTATTGTTGCACACACAAAATATCGAGAGAGAGAGAGAGAGAGAGAGAGAGAGGGTAAGAATATAATATACTATAATATGATGTTATATAATACAAACACATACACACTTACATACACACACACACACGTGTATATATTATTACATTTTACATGTGTGTGCACGCAGGCGCGTGCGTGTGTGCGCGCGTGTGGGTTTGTAAGAGAGAGAGAGAGAGGGGGGGGAGGGAGGAAGGGAGGGAGAGAGAAGTATGTGAAAGCAATTACGTCGTTATTTTGGTGTGCAACAATAAGACAGTTGTATTCACCAGCATAATAACAAACAAACACGCATTTTGAAATGAAAAGATTTTTTTTCTATTGTGATTAAGTCGATGCCAGTTATGCAACAGTCTTTATTTCTAGATATATAGCAGAGCCAGGTATTGGTTGGTACTTATGATACAAGTCGACTGAAAGCACTTGCCGCCATAGTTCAATGATTAACGTTGTATGCTATGGCCGTGAAGCTTGTGGATCGAGTCCCTTCGGAGGCAATGATCGGAGGGTATTTTCAGGCTCTGTGCGGCTCCTGTGCAGTCGAGTGTCCCATGGGCTCAAGAGAGGAAAGAATAGGGAAGACTGGTACCACACAGTCGATTTTCACACACTTAATGGAAGAGGAAGACTGTACCACATAGTCGATTTTCACTTAATGAATGCATAGCTAAGAGCGTTGCTCAGATTCCGTTATGAAGTCCGCAGCCAAAGGAAATTTCGGCAATTGACAGGCTGAGTAACACTGCTTCAAGCATTGGCCAGACTTGTCCGCTACACTGCGAGTGGATAGTGGGCAGATTACGATAATTTTCTACTCGGGTTATCTTCTCATACCAAATATTGCTTGACATTGTCCAATCTGAATCGAAGTTCCGGATCAGGAGTTGGCAATCCATGTGAGGTTTACTTACCCCTCAGAATTGGCGGTTATTTTCACTCAAGCAGCTTAACTTATAAAATCGATTACACGGAATATCTTTAACTTCAAACATGCTGAGAAATGGAAGCACTGAATTACACATGCAAAGCAGAAGCACATGCGGCAAAAAAAAAAAAAAAAAAAAAAAAAAATCGGCTGGATGAGGAAAACGCAGAAAAAACTGGTTTTGTCAAGTGTGAGCGTGTGTGAGACAACTTCTAAGGAGGCCACTCCCCATATGGCGACTATTGGTAACGGTACGTATATGTCGGCAGGTTATAATAGCAAAATCTATGGGAAAGGTATCTGCATTGTATCCTCCCACTGTTATTTCTGTCTGCTGCCTAAAGCGTAATTCCATTTTGATCTCTCAATGACTTCAATTTCTTTGTTCAAGTGATAGCATTCATGCAGAGCGCACACGCATGAAGCAAGGTAGAAAGTAATGTATGCCAATGACCTAAAATGTGTCTTGCATATCATTATTATTGGTGGGGTGTGGTATGTATGAACACTGTCTCAACACAGAAATTAATGCGTACATCTGTAGACTGCCTTAATTAACATCTCTGCAGGTGTGACATTATGGAGTTTGAATCAAACAAGACAGTCTCTAAGCTGCTGATGCTGACAGGCGAAATACATAGTTCGCCATAGACGTGACAAAGTGAGCTCAATAAATGTGTGATGGGTTGTCGCGAATGCGGACGTCCGTCGTTGTGGGGTTGGTGGCAAAGAAACTAGTTGTCCAGTCCACGTGTGTTACGTCACTGTCAGATAAGGGAGCGTTGCAGCAACGTTCTCTGTGATGCCAGACAGACTGGGGAAGGAGAGGCGGTTGGCATCGACTCGTTTTGATCTATGGTTATGACGTTGAAATTGTCTGCAAAGTTGTAGTCAGAGGCGCATAGTGTCATCGCGTCCAGTTTAACAGACTGACCCAGAAGAAGAGTAAGTTGAACCTAGTTTCTAAGTCTTAAGACAATGTAAATTTTGTATTTATAACAAACATTTCAACAGAATAACTTAAGTTTCAAAACGGAGTGACTGAGGGCGAAAAATGAAGCAAAATGCATTTTGATCGTGAGCCGAACAGGAGAAGATAAGTAGATTCTCGTTCTTCGTGCCTGAAGAAGACCCAAGAGGTCGAAATGCATTGTGTCTAAATGATAAATGGATGACTAAAAATGAATGAATGGATGACTAAAAAGACAGAGAGAAAGGAAAGTAAAAAAGAGACACAAACAGGAGGCGAAAAAAAAGAGAGAAAGAAATAAAGTACCAATGAATGACAGAAGGAAAGAAGGGGATAAAACGAAGAAGAAAGAGAACAAAAAAAAAAAAAGCAATGGAAAAAAAAAGCACGTAAAAAAGAAAACCGGCAAAAACAACCTCCAATAGTCCACTACTACTGTCCATTAACTTCAAGGCCTTCAGCGGCTACCACACCTGGTCATTCAGCCCTAACATGTGGTCATTCAGCCAACAGATTTGAACCCACGACCACCAGGCTCGCAGGAAGTGACGTTGTATCCATCCTGTTGCTATTAACCCCACTAACTAATCCACTTTTCTACCATTTGTGTTCTTGACTCGGACCTTTTAGAGGCACGTATTTTCCTTTGGTTTTTTGAAGTGGTAATCGTCATATTCCGTCGCCTCCAACATTTTTCTCTTTTGTAATCGGTGAGCCTTTGAGGTGTTCACTTTTTCTGTGGGGGTTGTACTATGGAAGTTAGGCAGACGGTTTTGTCGTCCTTCCGTTCTCCCCCACCCTCCCCCATCTCTGTCTTTGTCTCTGTCTCTGTCTTGTCTGTCTGTCTGTCTGTCTGTCTGTCTGTCTCTCTCTCTCTCTCTCTCTCTCTCTCTCTCTCTCTCTCTTGCATTTGCTTGTCTATGTGCCTTTAATGCGCTATTTAAAATGGAAAGTTTTTTTTTTTTTTAATTTTAGTAACTAATAATCATCATATCAAGATTTTCTTTTCTTTATGACCAGATTTCCAGTCTCGCCTTTGGGTAACTTATTGAAACATTCAGTTTCTCTGTAATACTCATCACTTCCATATGATGCCGACTGATGCCGACTGAGTGTGTGTGTGTGTGTGTGTGTGTGTGTGTGTGTGTGTGTGTGTGTGTGCGCGCGCGCGCGCGCGCGCGCGCGCGTGTGTGTGATTTTATTCCGTTCTCTCGCCGTTGCGTGGGTCAGATGCGATTTGAATTTCTCAATGGCCATCGTTGCCAGTGCATGTGTTTTAGTTCCATTCTTCGCCTTAAATCAACAACAGTCACCACAACTGTAGCAATGGCAACGACAGAACATAGCTTTTATTCAAATAACAAATTGTATACGTGCAGCCGAAATGATCACACACACACACACACACACACACACACACACACACACCAGAGAGAGAGAGACTTTTAGAGACAGAGAGAGAGAGAGAGAGAGAGGAGAGAGAGAGAGAGAGATGAAGAGATTGATGGACTATCTTTTACCTCCACACACCAATTTCTTGCATCGACTACCACCAAGGGGGTACTGAAAAAGCCCCCTCACCCCCCCTCCCTCCCTCCTCTCCCAATCCCCCATTCTCTTCCACTTCCTTCGCCGCCGTCCCACCCACCACCACTCCCATTTGTCTTCCTCCTCTCTCCCACCACATCCATCCCCTCTTCCCTCAATGTTTGGCCTGTAGGCGTCACACTGACCAGTGGCTCTCTAATTCTATGTTGACTTTACCAAAGTCCTACACCCTCTACCAAATACCGCTCAAGCCCCCCGATCATTAACCAACCACAGCCCCCTCCCGACTCCGTCCCCTACCCCCCCCCCCCCCCCCCCCCCCAACTCCCCCCTTCACAACCCCTCCTTCCCCTTTGAGGTTGGAGGTACAGCATTGAATCGTAGCCTACCCCTCCGTTTCTGCTTTCCACCCGTATTGAACCAGCTTTTCTTCTGCTCTCCAGCCCCCCCTAGAGCTAAGTTGAAAGGCTTCGTCCAGGTGCCAATGTCAACTCCTTCGTGTTAGACGTTCTCGCCTCACATGGCGCGCGCCCGATGCAATGAAAATATAGCCCTTTTCGGGGAGTGTTGAGCGTGGCGGCGGCCGCTCGTGCCAAACGGTTTAGTGACGTCACTTCCCTTCCCTCGCACGTGGGGTAGGACGGGACGGAATCGGGACCCCTCTAAATCTTGGCCCGGAGCTAGTCCTGGGTTTATTTGTTCATGTATGCCCGTCAACAGTCCGGTTACGATTTCAATGACCCTAACACCACGGACTGGGAAGGTAGTAGATGTTGAAGGAGAGGTTTTACGTGGTTATGTTTCACGGGAATGATTTGTTTGTCAACAGTTGAGGGCAAAAAGGGAAAAAAAAATCCTCCGCTTATCACTCCCGAACATCCCCAAAGGTGGGTGCTGAGAAGGAAAACAAATAGAGGCATAATTGAAGTGTGTGTGTGTGTGTGTGTGTGTGTGTGTGTGTGTGTGTGTGGTGTGTGTGTGTGTGTTGTGTGTGTGTGTGTGTGTGTGTGTGTGTGTGTGTGTGTGTGTGATTTTTGTTTCAAAGAAACATTTTTGTTTTTCAAATAATATCGCGTGACATTTTTAAAGCGAAAGGCTGTAATCAATCATTGTTATGACAATTTCTGACATTTGGAGAGACGAAAAGGCTGTAATCAATCATTGTTATGACAAGTTCTACGGTGGAGAGACGAAAAGAGACTATGAAACAAGAGAGAGAGAGAGAGGGGAGAGGAGAGAGAGAGAGAGAGAGAGAGGAGAGAGAGAGAGAGAGAGAGAGAGAGAGAGTTTTTTTTTAATTGGCACGAGCTTTTTGACCAGAGGAACAATGAACAAACTAGCCGTGAACAATAGCGACGAATTCAAAGGGAAAAATACTCGTGGCACGTCCACACACACACACACACACACACACACCACACACAACCACACACACACACACACACACGCACGCACGCGCGCGCCTCAGTCAGAGAGAGAGGAGAGAGAGAGATGGAGAGAGAGAGAGAGAGAGAGAGATGATTGATTGATGATTGATTTTCAGTCGTATATCTTATGGTGATTTAACGGACGCTTCATCTATCCGGATCTCTTCAGTCAAGGGCAACAGGTTAGAGGGAGCTCAGCCAATTAATTTTATGTTCTTCATTCAGCATGTCTTCGGCTGCTTCTGGACATCTTCGTTCCACCGTGCTGAACTCTAGAATGGCGTTGGACAGGGAGTCATGGCAAGACGAGTCCCTTCCAGACTAGCTTTCAGCGACTGGTCACTGTGTGGTGCAATGTTTCTCGGCCAACGTATGTGTTGATGTATTGGCTTACATCGTCATTTAATTGTGTGAAAGTACGACAAATTCAGCCATTTAAAGGATGACCTACTAGCAACTCAGACAATCGACCATGATGGTGATGTATTTAAAGTTCCAGTGAAGCAAATAGATTAGAAAAGTTTTAACAAAAGCCAGTAAAAAAAAAGGAAATAGGAGTGTAAAAATTGCAAAGTGACGAAACAAAAAGAATACCTACACAATTTTACAGGAAGAGCAGCAGTACGAAAATAGTACGGGAAGAAGTAAATGATGATATTCGAAAGAGCGCGGCATTGATTTATCAGATTACAACTGTATACTTAAAAAAAAACAACTGTCGTAACAAGTACTTACTGATAAAGTAGGAATCGATTTTGTAGTGCACTTCAAAGAAAAAAAAAAAGGTGTGTTTTTATTGATGAAAATGAACGATTATCATTTTCGAAGGGAAAACAATTAGGATTCGTTAATAGAAAGGCAGTCTGTTTGTTCTTAAAATCTTTTAAGAGCATTGTTCTTGTGATTTAATGAGAAAAAAAATAATAATTAAACAAGGTGAAGAAGAAGAAGAAGAAGAAGAAGAAGAAGAAGAAGAAAGCGGAAGTTTTTAAGAATGTACAAAACGAGGACAGAAAAAGAAGCAAGGGGAAGAAAAACAAGAAGACACGGTACAAGATAATTAAGAAGCCATAACAAAAGATCAAGAAACAAGAATAAAAAAAAAGAAAGAAAAAGGAAAAGGTAGAAATAAGAAAAAGGAACAAAAGAAGAAGAAGAAGAAAAAATAGGAAAAGGGGAATCAAGAAGAAAAAGAACGAAAAATGAAGGAAAAGAGAAGGGAAAAAAAAAAAGAAACGGAGAGGTCAGAATCTTCAACTACTTGAAGGTGGACAGGTAAGAGAGAGAGAGAGAGAGAGAGAGAGAGAGAGAGAGAGAGGAGAGAGAGAGAGAGAGAGAGAGAGAGAGAGAGAGAGAACAAAAAGACCACACACGCACACCAAAAGAGACAAAAGTCTTGAAACCTTTCCGCCCAGCGGTCCGATATGCCAGCGCTCTTTTCTTTCTTTCTTTTTTTCTTTTCTTCCCTTCAACACATAACAGTTCATTGAAATATTGACCCAGGGTCCAGTTTGCTAACTCGGGAACGGAAGAGAGGGGTGAGGTGGAGTGGGCGGGGAGAGGAGGAGCGAGGGGGTTGGGGGAGCGGTTCAGCTTGTCTTGACTCTTTGACCACACGTTCTCCCACTGACCGGTTAGCGTTAACACCTTGTAACAATGTCCTAATCAGCATCGTCAACACCGATTTTTTTTTTTTCTTCCCCTCTCTTCAGCTCCCTTTAGATTCGTCTCCTTTTTTTTTTTCTTGGTTAGTAATGGGCTTTGTGCGTGTTGTAAGCGGCTTGTTAAAGGGCGGTAAGCGGGCGTACAAGAGTGGCTGAGTGGAAAGTGATCTGGTTTTTTCTCTCGTTGATAATGGTTGACGTTTGCGTTCCGGTCTTTTCTGCCTGGATGCGAAGGGGCTAGATTTCGTTTGCCGGATAGATCAAATTATCTCCCCTGGTCAACCTACCTGCAGGAGTTATGGCTCATTATGAGGCTTCAGGCAACAGAAATAATGCATCAGCAATATCGTCAAACCATCAGCATAACCAGGGTGAAGATTTTGTGGCCGAAAAGAAAAAAGACAGATGCATGGACATTTCTCTCTCTCTCTCTCTCTCTCTCTCTCTCTCTCTCTCTCTCTCTCTCTCTCTCTCTGTGTGTGTGTGTGTGTGTGTGTGTGTGTGTGTGTGTGTGTGTGCGTGCGTGCGTACGTGTGTGTGTGTGTGTGTGTGTGTGTGTGTGTGTGTGTGTGTGTGTGTGTGTGTGTGTGTGTTGTTGTTGTTGTTGTTCTTCTTCTTCTTCTTCTTCTTCTTCTCTTCTTCAATTTAACGTCTTCACACTTAAAGTGATTTCAGACGGATTGTGTAATGGTGTGTGTGTGTGTGTGTGTGTGTGTGTGTGTGTGTGTGTGTGTGTGTGTGTGTGTGTGTAAGTATTTCTTTTTGTGTATGACGGATTGTTGAAAGTTAAAGATAAATTCCTACTGGACTGCGTGATAAATATGGGCATAACGAACAAAGCAAAGCATAATCATTTAAAATTGTTGGTAAAGTCAGTGGAGTCGATCTATTATGTGAAACATTAGAATCAGCCTTGAGCACTGTATTCTTTACTCTTGGACAGTCTAGTAATAGGTGACGTACACTAAGAGTTTCCCCACACATACATGTAACATTTTTACTGTATTTGGTTCGAAGTGAATTTAAACGCATCCTATGAATTAAAGTTACTACATCTCTCTCGATGTCGTATTTTCAAATTTGTCTACTGAGTCTTGGGGTGGATGTCGGGATTTGGTTGTATACAGTTGTGATAATATTGGCTGTCTGTGTCTTCCAATAATCTCTTGAAACTGTTAAAGGATGCTCTAGTAATTAAAGTATAACATTATAATAGGTCTAGCGGAATGTTCAGAGTAGTCGTTCCTTCAATATTGCGAGCTGCTCTTCGAGCAGCTTGATCAACTTTCTCGTATGTTGAAAATTTCACAATGAGAGGGCACCCAACAGAAAGTCACATTTATTCTTTTCACTGATAGGATGTGTCATGTAATTAATTTCTGTAATAGTCTCACAGCGGATCTTTGGATTTAGAGACTGTAAGGCAGAAAGGGCTGACTTTGAGTCACTGCACAGTAAAAGTTGATAATTTTCTATGGAAGAATTTAAAACATGCTTTAGGGACATTAGAATAGCAACTAATTCTGCAGTAAATATTGATAAGTGTTTGCCAAGATAATATATTTCCTCCACTTTTAATTTTGGTATTATAAAAGCTGCTCCTGTTCTTTGGTCATCTAACACTGAGCCATCTGTAAAAATTTGAAGATGGTCCTTACACTGATTTTCCAAATGAGAATTTACATAATTTTTTAAAGATATGGTGGATCGTTTTTGTTCAGTTTAGTATAGTTTGTGTCATAATTTGCTTTGGTTTGTTGCCATTTGGGAATTGGTGGAAAGGACGGATTGCCAGCTATTTTACTGTGGTTAATGTTGGCGTTTTTGAGAAGAGTAGATGTGTATGACTGAATAGATTTTGCTGATTTTATGTCTTTTGCTCTCTTAGCAAAATCTGTATCTGAATTTAGAGGTACTTCATTTATGCAGAAACCTTTTTGTGAAAGGTTCTTTAAAACAAATTTGGTGGAGGACACTTTTCGAAACTCGTTCAAAGGTAAACTTCCAATTTCATAGTATGTCCCAATATTGCAGGTATGTGTGGGAACTCCAAGAGCAAGTGTGTGTGTGTGTGTGTGTGTGTGTGTGTGTGTGTGTGTGTGTGTGTGTGTGTGTGATCTCAGGTAGATGTAGTTCAGGAAACATCTTTGTTTATATTTCAGGAAGGTTTTTTTTTTTTTTTTTTTGGTAATGTTTTACATATATTTGTGTTTTTATGTCAGTCTGTCAGTCTGTCTGTCTGTCTGTTTGTATGTATGTATGTATGAATGTATGTATGCAAGCGTATGTGTGTATGCGTATGTATGTATTTACGTATGTATGTATGTATGTATGTATGTATGTATGTGCACTTACTTATACATTTGTCTATCCATTTTTGTATAGTTTTCATTATTTTTTTTCATCCTATCACCAATACTATCACCATTATCATTATCATTTGTAATAGTAGTGGTAGTAATACTTGTATTGATAGCAGTAGATATTTTAATATCTTTGGGAGGAGGAGTTGGGGGGGGGGGGGGGGGGGGGGAACAGAAGGAGCTGTCCATTACCTTTTTTTCTGTTTTACATAGCTAGTGTGACAACAATTAACTTCAACATGCCAGTAGCTTCAATGATGATTACGGACTGGTAGCAGAAGAGTCAGGCTACATCATATATAACGCTCTCGGTATTACATTTCGGAGAGAGAGAGAGAGAGAGAGAGAGAGAGAGAGAGAGAGAGAGAGAGAGAGAGAGGAGAGAGAGAGAGAGAGAAGGGGGGGGACACACACACACACACACACACACACACACACACACACACACACACACACACACACACATACACACAGACAGACAGACAGATAGAGACGGAGACACAGACAGCGAGAGAGAGAGGACAAAACTCTGTTCGTCATCAACAAATCCATGTTAACCTCTTGCCACAGAATCATTACTTGAGAGTGAAGAGAGAGAGAGAGAGAGAGAGAGAGAGAGAGAGAGAGAGAGAGAGAGAGAGAGAGAGAGAGAGAGAGTGTGTGTGAGTGAGTCCGTGCGTACGTGTGTGTGTGTGTGTGCGCGCGCGCGCGCGTGTGTGTATGTGTGTGTGTGATTGTGTGTGTGTGTGTGTGTGTGTGTGTGTGTGTGTGTGTGTGTGTGTGTGTGTGTGCACTTAAGTAAGTTTTCCTGCAGTGTCGTGGACATGCAAAAATGGCACCAAGGGTATGACACACTGAATAAACAAACAAATGAATAGATATATAGATAGATGGCTAAATACATGAATGAACAGATAAATAAATACATAAACAATCAAATTAAAACAAATGGATAATTGTGTGAAACGTATGTCCTCCCTCCTTCCCTCTTTCCCTTCCTCTCTCTCTCTCTCTCTCTCTCTCTCTCTCTCTCTCTCTCTCTCTCTCTCTCTCCTCTCTCTCTCTCTCTCTCTCTCCCCTCCCATTCCTCCTTTCTTTTTTCAAATTGATCACATCCTATATTTTTTCCCCCTAGTCAGCGATTCTAGTTTGCTTCTGTGGACCAGATAAGAGCAAGTGCACTGACAGACAGGGGAGACAAATAGACAGGCACCCTTTTTTCTTCGTGCTTTCTTTCTTTCTTTTTTTCTCCCCTATCAACCCCCCCCATCTTTCTTGTTCTTCTTCTTCTTCTTGTTCTCCTCCTGCTACTGCTCCACCTTCGTCTTCTTCTTCTTCTTCTCTTCTTTCGCTTGTCGACTGACTCCCCCATTTTTGACTTCTCGCGGCGAAGGAAGGGGCCTCGCGCCGGAAAGGGGCAGCACTAGAGGGGGGAAGACGCCGTTGACACGAGAGTTGCCTCCCCGCCCTGTCATTAGCAAGGCCGCTAACCACAGCCCGTCAGCCCGATTGACTTCCCTTGAGCGACAACCGCCCCCAGCTGGAGGCTCTGATTGGTTGCTCTTGATGCTAGGGCCATTCCATCTTCCACCCCCCCTCCCACCCTCACCCCCCTAACCACCCACCCTGACCTTACTCGTTCCCCTCCACACGCATCCATATTCTCACTCTCTCACTCATTCCGTCCTGCCTGTCTGAACGTCCTCCATCTTTCTCTTTCATTCATTCTTCCCCCGCCTCCCTCCATCCATTCTCTCTGTCTGTCTGTCTGTCTGTCTGTCTCTCTCAATATGACAAATGCCTACTCAAGAAAACTCGACTGAGAGACAATCATGGGGTTGAAGGTTGGCGACAAGATAGCAGCGAGTACTAGATCATCTTTTCTGGGTGAGGTGAGAGAGAGAGAGAGAGAGAGAGAGAGAGAGAGAGAGAGAGAGAGAGAGAGAGAGAGAGAGAGAGAGAGAGAGAGAGAGAGAGAGAGACGGGACAAACAGACAGACAGATAGACAGACAGACAGACAGAGACAGAGACGGACAGACAGGCAAGCAGGCAGACAGACAGACAGGCAGGCAGGCAGGCAGGCAGGCAGAGACAGGCAGGCAGAGACAGGCAGGCAGGCAGACAGACAGGCAGGAATGCGGGCAGGTAAACAAAAGAAAGAGAGAGTGAAAGTAGGAGGAGGAAAGGAAACGGGAGAGAGAAACGGGCAGACAAGCGAACAAAAAACGAGAGAGAGAGAGAGAGAGAGAGAGAGAGAGAGAGAGAGAGAGAGAGAGAGAGAGAGAGAGAGAGAGAGAGAGAGCACAACGTGGTTCTTCATTCATGAAATTAGGGGTTTTATGGTATAAAGTTTCTCAGTACTAACAAAGGGACTCTTTTTGTCTGTCTGTCTGTCTGCCTCACCTTTCCAATCTGTACTACCCTCTCTCGTACACTTTTTCTTTTTCTCCCTGCCCGTCTCTGTCTTTATACACCCTCCGTACCTTTCCTCTGTCTGTCTCTCTGTGTCTCTCTGCCTGTCTGTCTGTAGTTCTCTCTCTCTCTCTCTCTCTCTCTCTCTCTCTCTCTCTCTCTCTCTCTCTCTCTCTCTCTCTCCAATAACGTGTTATTCTCCTACCGTCCTTTTTGTCTCTCTGTGCCTCCAACTCACCCACAGTCCGATCCATCCATCCACCCACCCATCCATCCATCCACCCATCCATCCATCCATCCATCCATCCACCCATGCATCCGTCCACCCATCCATCCATCCATCCATCCACCCATCCACCCTGCCATCCATCCATCCATCCGTCCGTCCACCCATCTGACTGAAACACTCATCATCCTACCCACTCTCCCCGTATAGACAATCCACTAATCCATCTTTCGAAGTACATTTAACCTTCTTACCCACCCACTCACACTTCTATCAGTCGATTCATCTACAACTTGAAATTATTTCCCCTTAAAACAAGTGACGTGTTGAACAATACATTCAGCCACAGAGTAATCATTTCCTTCACTTCTGTGGGAAGGAAAGCAGGTGGAGAGATGGCGGAGTGGGCGCAGAGAGGATGGGAGAGAGAGAACAGGAAAAGACAAGAGAGAGAGAGAGAGAGAGAGACAGAGACAGAGACAGAGAGACAGAATGACAATGACCACGACAATGCCATTGGAAGGCCACAGAGAGATCACAAAAACATGACAACAAAATACAAAAAGATTTAACGGATGGAAAGACGGATTGATACATGGTCTGCAAAGAAAGAGACAGATGGATTGGAAGATGGTATTCACGTTAAATGTGTATATGGATGGATGAATGGATGGGTGGATAGATGAATGGATGGATGGATGAGCCTGTGAGTGGGCTAGAGACAGAGAGAGAGAGAGACAAATCGAAGAAAAGAGGGGGGTAAATGTATTGTTTGAGAGAGAGAGAGAGAGAGAGAGAGAGAGATAGAGAGAGACAGAGAGAGAGAGAGAGAGAGAGAGAGAGAGAGAGAGAGAGAGAGAGAGACAGACAGACAGACAGACAGATACAGAGAGATAGACAGACCGACAGATGATGAGACAGACAGACAGAGAGTGAGAGACCTTCTGCTGTATGCTATCATACTTAATGACAAAAACTCTTCCAGTTATGAATAGAGAGATAAGGTAGCCAGAACCTATGCCTAGATCAATCAGTTATCGGTGAATTGAATAACAGTTTTGTACCGTGCTTCTTTCATAAAGAACACATATACTTTGTACATGGTCAATTCATCAGCGACTCCTTGATCTTCCTGGCAGGGGAGGAAAACACTGATACCGACTGAAAGAGTAACCGCCTCACAGCTGCTATGGAGCAGCGGTTCGCGGCGCAGCAGACTGGCAGGTCGGAGTGTGCCGTGGGTTCGATTCCCCCCCAGCTGTTGAATTTTCCGACTCCAGCCGCTATTGGTTCAATCAGGAAGACTGAAACCTTACAACCGAGTGGCATCTACTGACTGATGATGTGCACCGAGAGTGATCATTCTCTCAAATTTCCTGACCAGCTATGCTGGTCTCTGTACTTCTTAGGCCTGGCTGACTCAAGGATGTATTATGAAATGAAGCATAGTAGAGTACAGCCCTGCGTTAGTCTTTGACCAGAATGGAACTTTGCGCCAATGTCTTTATCATTCTATTTCATGACATGGTTTCCCATTGTCACCTTCGTGGCGGCATCAGTTGGTGCATTTTCTGCATTCTCTACGCCTATCCTTTGCCCGTGGTGATAAAGTCGAATTAAAGTCAACAGTGACGGGTTTCACAGAGGCGAGGCGGCGAGACTTCTTGCTTTGCTTATCGAACGTTGGTGTTTCTTACTTCACCCCAGCGGCGAGCGGGAACAAGCGAGAGTTCGTTAGACTACTATCTTGGAGCTCTTTAACGTTCTGTGATTGGTGCACGAAAAGTAGTGACGTTTTCTGACTGGTAACAAAACGATCATGACACTGACCCATCAAGAAGACACAAAACAAACAAACTAGTAGAAAGACTCTTGCTCCCGTGATGAAGCAGATACAAGCCTTTACTCCAAACAAATGCTGCTCATGACACCAAATCACCAAGCAGACATGACAGCACACAGAACAAACAAGATAAGACCCCCCGCAATGGATTTTCCAAGCTTACCCACATACACCAGACTGGACGCATCTACACAGCAACAACAATTTGAGAAATGAACAAATAGAAATAAACATTTATTTAAGACTGGCACAGACTTTTCCACTTTCAAATTAGTCAGACGAGTACACGGACAAACAGTAACAAAAACAGATCCCCTCGATTTTGGTTGAAATGAAAGTAAATCTTAAATGAGGCAGGAAACAGCAAAAGGTAAATAACAAACAAGTAGGGTTATTCTTACTCCCATGATGAAATAATGGGAGTGTATATGTTTTATTATGGGAGCAAGAGTTACCCTACTTGTTTGTTATTTGCTGTGTGCTGTTCTCTGCCTCATTTAAGGTTTTATTTCAATTAACAACAACAACAACAACAACAACAAAAGTTGAAAGAAGTAGTCACATTGTTGATTTGAAATTGTCCTACGCCCGTTTTTCTTTAGTACCCTTGCTTCTTACCTCCCTTGCCGCTAGGATACGCTAGCCGTCCACGTGGCGAGTTCTTGTCACTATGATACTCCTCTCTGACGGCATCTTCCACAGGAGTTGCTCACTCAAGATAGCTCCAGAACGAAACGTTTGTTGTCAGCAGGGGCGTGCTGGGTGGTGTCCTACGTTTGGTGGATCGGGACATGCATCACTGACACCACACACACACACACACACACACACACACACACACACACACACACACACACACAAATGCACTCACGCACGCATACACACACACACACACACACACACACACACACACACACACACACACACGCAAACAGAGAGAGAGAGAGAGAGAGAGAGAGAGAGAGAGAGAGAGAGAGAGAGAGAGAGAGAGGAGGAGAATTACCATTGGATGGATGTGAAATATGACGGTCAGTACATGAGAGAAGTGCTTCACCGCCTCCTTTTAAGGAAGCAGAATTAGAAACTAAATCCGGTTTACAATTTCCCACAAGAGCCAAAGTGATATTGTCGCTTGAAATCATTTAAAAGCCTATACACTTCGATTCCTTAAACCGCACCTGTTAATGATTTGTAAAATATATGCTTCTCAGTCCTTCATTTCCCTAGTTCCACCATGGCACCTGGCAAGAAGACCGGAGTTTGAAGTTCTAACGTTATCATCTTCTTGCATCCAACATTAAAATGCCGTTTCAGGAACATAGCAGCGCTTCCACGGTCATACTGATGAATCGCTGCAGGTTAACGGGCAAGAATGAGCGGGGTTTGAATGTCCAGCCCTTAAGATAGATCACTGCTCTATGTATCGGTGACAACAGGCCCATCTTCGTCACGGAATTAGAGGCCGCTTACAATAATGGCACTTACTTTCCTGTCACTTGTTTGCTTGGATTGCGTTCAGTCTTTCTTTGTTTATATTCCCTTGATTCTTCGGACCAAATTTCATGTGTCCTCCGACCACATTCCGTGTTTCTTTGGACCACATTTCATGTTTCTTCGGACCAAATTTCATGTTTCCTTCGACCACATTCCATGTTTCTTTGGACCACATTCCATGTTTCTTTGGACCACATTCCATGTTTCTTTGGACCACATTCCATGTTTCTTTGGACCTCATTCAGTGTTTCTTTGGACCTTTTTTCAGTGTTTCTTTGGACCTTTTCCAGTGTTTTTGTTTCTTTACTTTTTTTCAGTGTTTCTTTCGATACTATTTCATGTTTCTTTGGACCACATTCAATTTTTTTTTTTTTAACCATATTCCAGGTTTTCTTGGACCACGTTTCGTATTGCTTTGGACCACATTCCATGGTTTTGGACCACCCTCCATATTTCTTCGGACCACACTCTGTTTCTTCCGACCATATTCCATGTGTAGTGCAGCGCAGTGCAGCGCAGTGCAGTGCAGTGCAGTGTAGTTTAGTGTAGTGTAGAGTAATTTACGGAATGCGAGGGCCAGTCATTGAACGGGTGACACTTGTACATGAGCATCATGATCGTTGCATGAAAGTAGTCGATGGCACATAGACAGTGATTCACTAAAGAATACGTCTTCTTCTTTCCCTCCTGCTCCTCGTTCTCTCCTCCTCCTCCTCCTCCTCCTTTTCCTTTTTCTCTTAAGGGTTGTAACTTGTAGAAGAGAACTTGGAGAAGAGCTAATCTCCTCCAAGATCGAACAAATCCTGGATAAAATATTTTCCCGCCAGGAGAAGTAACAGCATGGACAGTCTAACTGTCATTCTTACCGTGTAGCCTACGTTTATCCCCGAATACGAGGTTACACTCTCGAGAACCCGCGTTCACGTTCGTTTGCTTGTCCATCGGCGAGATGTTGCAAAACACTGCTGAACCCACGAACCCATTAAGATTTGGTGCGGATCTGTTGTGCCCTAGGACATTAAGAATACCTGTCACTGCATGCACCAATCAGAGGGCATGACAGCAGATAATGGCAGTACATCAAGACAAGCTATCTCCTTTCTAACCTTGCAGACAGCATTAATCTGCTCTGTATTGAAGATGAGCTGGAAACTAAACAAGAGACGAGGAAGATTAAGGTTTCGTCTTTTTTTTTTTTTTTTTTACCTCTGACCCTTTTATATTCGTAAGTTATTACATATCGCGCGAGGTGATTCGCCGAATTATGTACACTTGTCTGTGACTGGAGCCTGAAAAAGCCGCAGTTCACCTGTCAGTAGAATCAGATGTATTGGGTAATGTTTAAGCTTTCGGAAGACCATTTCCTTCGTGTCGTGCTAAGATTTATTCCAATTAGAAAGTTAGACTGTGAAGAATTGTTCTTCTTTTCACAGAACACGTATCCTATGGTTTGAATAGTATACGCTAGCATTAAAAAAACACCCCCTCACACACCTTTTATTTATTTGTTTGTTTGTTTGTTTTGTTGTTGTGTTTGTTTGTCTATTCACTGTTTTTTTTGTTTATTTTGCCTTTTCATTTCTCCTTTCTATGTTCTTAGCTTGACAGTTTCATTTTGGCTAGTTGACATTATGATATCCATACACGTTCACAGGTTGAGGATGTGTACGTGTGTACATGTTTGTCATATCCTGCATGGCGTGAAGGGAACAAGAAAAAAGAAATTGAAAAGGACGAGAAAGAGGGAGAAAAGGGAGCTGGGGGGGGGGTGGAGTGGGTGGGGTGGGTGGGGAGGATAGAGGGTTGGATGGAAGCATAAGATTTCATCGAATTCTGGTGTCTACACGAACCATCCCTTACTCTCAGGTTTCTCACCCGTCAGCCTCCCCCCATCTCCTTCCTCATCCCTCCACGCCAGACACCCAGAGAAGATGTGGACAATTGAAGATGTCACTGGACACTGTGAAATCGCCCCGGACAGGGACAAAGGCCAGCGATTATGGCAACAAGCACAGATTTATGATGAGCGTGGGGGTCTTGAATAACCCAACAAAACGAGCGAAGCGCGCTATAGCTCAAGGCTGTGAAGCTATAATGGGTCATTTTTCGCCTGGCTGCCTCGACAAAAATGGCCATGACACAAAGTGGACCTTGGGACTGGAAGGCTCTGGAGATAGGGTTGGGGACAGGGGGGTAGTGAAAAAAAAAAGGAGGCGGGCGGGGGGGGGGGGGGGGGAGGTAGACGTGGGGAGGAAGAGACAGGGGTGGGGTGGGGCAGGGGGTGGGGTTGAGGGGGTCTTGCAAAGTGCTTCCTCTTGGCACAGCAGATGGGTCTTTAGGTGGATCCGTCTCTACTGGCTTTAAGAGAGAGAGAGGGGGGGGGGGGGGGGGGGGGAGACACACACACAGACACACAGACAGACAGACAGACAGACACACACACACATATACATGTATATATATATATATATATATATATATAGAGAGAGAGAGAGAGAGAGAGAGAGAGAGAGAGAGAGAGACAGACAGACAGACAGACAGACAGACAGACAGACAGAGACAGACAGACAGAGACAGACAGATAGACAGAGACAGAGAGACAGAGTGCACATGCGCGCGTCCCAAAAATGGAAACGAAAGGTACCAGAAGAACGTATTGATATCATCAGTGTTGAAAACCCAGCAGTTAATGAGATGTAGTTAATGAGAGAGAACCTTCATTATGAGGTAAAATTGCTTTAGCCCTCCCCCCCATCCTCACTACCTCTCCCCATATTACCCCTTCTTTATCGCGTCTCTTCAGCCTGCCTACTTCTCCTGTCCGGAATCCAATCCGGAAAATTAATGCATGATAGATGAGACAGTTAGGCAGAAATGCAGACATGTAGCTGTCTATCTGTCCACCTGCCCATCTATCTCTATCTATCTATCTATCTATCTATCTATATCTATACATATATATACTTATCTATCCATCTACCTATCTATTTATATATTAATCTATCATCTATCTATCTATCCATCTACCTATTCACCCATCTACCTATTTATCCATCTATCTATCTATCTATCTGTCTGCCTGTCTGTTTGCTTGTCTGTCTCTATGTCTGTACGTCTATTCCTGTCTTTCTGTCTGTCTATCTCTCTTTACGTACACACATACATGCATATCTAATGCATGTACACATGCATATATTCATACCTATATACATGCATACGTGCGTGCATACATACATACATGCATACATACATACATACATACATACATACATACATACACACATACATACATACATACATGCAGGTTGTGGTCAGGGCTTTCTGCTTCGGTTTTGTTCACACGGAATGCTGATGTTTTACTGGCTCTTGGTCCAAAAGACAGAATTCTGCCTACACTGAGTTCACACAGATCCTACACCCGATGCTTTCATTTGTCACAGAGTACTACAATACTAAAAAATTGTCACCCTGTGAATGAAAAGTGACACCCAGCGCATATACCTCTTGTAGGGATGGTTGGATGGATAAGGAGGGAAGAGGGGAGTAGAAGATGGGGAAGAAGAGAGAGAGTGGGCACATCATCTTTCACACCAACACCAGCTCGTTGGTTGCCTCTCGCTTTTATTTCAAATCATGGCTGGATCGAACCAACCATACCTACCACCGACCTTTACATTTACAAACACTGAAACACAGAAACAGCGTCAAAGCCCTCATCACGCTCTGTTCAGTGAAGAAATGATCTCCGAGCCAGAACGTTGGGAGTATATAGGCCTTCCAGCTCCTTTCAACGAGATCTTTCGAGAAAATTCCTTTGTGGCCTGAGTCAGTATGGAACCAATAGAAGCGTCTAAAATGTCTAAGATCTGGCTTCAATGGGCTGCTCTTGAACAGACATTCTATCCCCCAGGGCCCGACAGCCAACGGGGCCGACCGCCATGTAAGTGGCTGTGTCTGGAGAAGAGCAGAGGAAACAGACCCTTCAGACTCTGTGTACCTAGGGCAAAATCCAGAAATGACTCCCACCTGAGGATATTTACCTCTCTACAATCTCAAGTTCACCTCAGCAAAGACAACACCCAACCACGGCTCCATGGTCTCCCATGGCTGTCTCCTCGGCCTATAATTAGTCTTTCAGGCCAAACCATCCTGACCAGCCATGGTCAAAGAGAGGCTCAAAACCTCCTCAGCAATAGCGACACCATTTACGATGTGGCTGAAGTCCAATGGCTGTCTCTTCAAAACCAGTCTGCCCAGATCAGCCATAGGCAAATTGTCTGCTGAGTGACCAGCCTCTTAACTGGCATTCCAAACTGCCAGCTAGGTTACCCCTCAATGTGATTCTACTTCGCGTTTGAGGGATTAACCACTGCAAGCTCTCTGTTTTCAAAGGTTGGGCAGAATCGTACCATTTACACTATGATATGTTTCGTGGATGTAACATGATTATCAAGGGGAAAACACAGTCTAATTATGAAACAGCTAGCTGCCTGCAGACAAGAATAATATAACAGAAAGACAGGCGGCAAAAGATGAAAACGCTGTGTGTAATATGTTGCATAATATAAGACGCGTGTTCTGTTGCCTTTATCCATTTGTTCGTTAGTCAAATGGTTGACCCTGCGTTTCAGTGGGATCTGTTCCAATGTGTGTAAGAGGTATGCGACAGACAAGGCAGGAATGAGTGAATCTATAAGATAAAATGTTCAAAACATATTTTCTCTTTTCTTTTCTTTGTTTTGATTATTTTCCTACATGTATAACAGATAGAAGCACAGACATAACAGCATATACATATGAATACACTATATAAAAGAGGGGAGGTACAAAGTACAAAGATATGAAAACATAGAAAAAGTTCAAACAGTTCCATTCAACAACCTTTGAAAAAAAAGAGAAAAAAAATCGCAAACATACAGCCTTTTGTCATGTACTAGGCACTCGTGGAACACATACATCCAATATGCCCGGCGTTGTAAAGTACAATGGTTTGGTAGGATCTTACTCGTACATAAACAAATTTTCTTCAATTCTGTTAGTCTAGTTTTCCCCGTTGACGATTTATTGCTTGCTCTAACTCACCCATTTCACAAATCACCAATTTTTTTCTTAGAGGTACCATTTTCACGTACTTCGTTTCTAAAACAATGCATATGTTTTTCAGCCCTACAGTTTCTTCTGTTCTTCTATCTTAACTCCATGGACAGTCAGTTGGACTCCACACTGTCGAAAATTCCACCAGGTTCCCCCACCTCTGTCAGTCGTGTGCCAGTGTCTGGGCCTCTGCAAGTGGTTTCCCTGTCCATTCTGTGATGTCGTCTCCCTACATGGTTACTCCTGTCTTTTTTTGGGTCTTCTTCCTTCTACTTTCCCTGGAGGATAGCGTTAGAATTGCTACTAGATCTTTTTACACGACCTTACCAAAGTTGTTTTCTTTTCTTAACTGATGTCAGTAGATTTTTCATGTGATCTGATGTGCTGCTTTTGGATGGTTTGATGCACTTGTTCACTGGTGAGTTGATCAGTGTATTTGAAACATGTTGGTATGTTGCGGGAAACACATCATTTCCATAGTTTGGATTCTTCTTTTCTGATCTGCTACGAGGGTCCATGTCTCGCGTGTATAATGCAATATACCAGTGTACGCACGAGCTTGTGTTTCATGGAGATGCTATTATCCTTCCACGCAGGTTTCTGTCTGTACAGTGTTGATAGTGTCTTTGCTGCCCCTGAGAGAATTTCTAGTTTGGATCCCTCGTTGCTAATTATTTATCCCAGGTAAGTGAACTGTTGGTCAGTCTAGCTCCATTGCATGTACAGTTATATCTGTATTAAAGACGGTTTTGTGGCTAACCATCGACTTAAGCAAGAAACCGAGTAGGTTAGGTCAAAAGCTATATGGCACGAAAGAATATCAGTTCTTCAACATGTGTAATGATATTTATTCTACATTCATGTTAAAATTTATTCGAACACAGATACAGACATAGAAGCATCTAGTTTGTCGCATCTTTTGTGATATATTTGTCCCCCCCCCCCCTCCCCTCCCCTTCCCTCTTATGCCGCATTACTGCCTCGACGTATATTATTTTTTTCACTCGCGTTTGTTCGTTTGTCTCTATGTTAACAAGATTAGATAACACTACTGAACTGAATTTAACGGAATCCGGTAGAAATGTGGGATATGGCCTCAGGACAATCCTAACAAATTGTGATGTTGTTCCGGATCAAAGGCCCGATTTATGAGGACTGCTTGACAGTGACAAAGGTCTATACTCTCTCTCGTAACCATCTGTGTACTACAAGGCGTGGGTTGCCGATTTCCTGCCATCAAGGCCCAACAACAAAGTTCCACACACATCACTTCGCCGGCAGTAAGTAAGCAAAGGTAGAGGACATTAGTCAAGCTCTAATCGTTTACAAGTACCCTCAGGCCTAATCCCCACCTGAATCCCTGGCCCAATCGCCCCCAACCCGTCTGCGCCAGCGGCTTCCACGTTCAAAGTCAAAGACGCACGCCAGCAAGAGGCCCCTCACTTTTCAGACTTTGGCGCCAAAGAGGTAAGCTTAGAGTGATCGTTCTTTTCTGTCTAAATCCGGATCTCCCTCTCGGGTCTCAAGTGGAGCGAGGTTGAAATCAAAGAGGAGAGGAATGGAGAGCTGGAACGTTTAGTGGCCAGAGAGTGTTGTCAAACGTTTTTTCCGTATAGCAGAGGTTGTGTTGACAAAGAAAAGTGTTCGTCTGTGTTCGTGTTCCTCTCGGGGTTAGTTTTGTAGAGCGGAGAGTGAAGAATAGGAAGGCTGGGGTATAGAAGGGCGGGATAGAGAGGGTGGACGAGCAGTAGTAGATGCAGATGGGAGGGAGGGAGGGTGGGGGCGTGAAGAAGATGTCGATAGTTGGGAGTTACAGTGGACAGTTCTTATTGTCAGTGGACCACACACTATTTCGTTTTTCTGTGGGATAAAAGCAAAAATCTTCACTGTGTGTGCCTTTTCTCTCTCTCTCTCTCTCTCTCTCTCTCTCTCTCTCTCTCTCTCTGCCTGTCTGTTTGTCTCTCTCTGTCTTTGTGTCTGCCTGCCCCCCCTCCCTCCCTCCCTCCCTCCCTCGCTCTCTCTCAAATTAAGTTTTCAATACAAACGAACTATTTTCAACATGTACTACGACGGTTAACTTGCATGCATTTTTTTTCTTTTTTTTTTTTTTTTCTGGCCTCGACTAGCTTCAAACTGATCACACAGTCTGGAATCGTCCACTTTGAGGATGCCTCCATAACAGTGCCGTCAAATTCTGATGCCTGACCAGCGCTACAGATGTATGTACCCGCATGTATCACTTTGATCTGCCTGCGCTGTTGTTAACAAACTGATACACTCATCACATCGCAGTGTGTCTTTGGTGTGTTCATTCCGACGTTTATCCCATCAAAGAGGTACATACAGACATACACTTGCAGTGTTAATCTGGAATCGAAATTTTACGACGCTGGCAGAGGAACGATACTGCAAAAATTCCCGGCCTACTGCGGAATTCCTTGCAAGGAGCAGGCTGATCAGCTGGAAGAAAAGGGCGCCGCAGAACAATCCAATAACAGCATCAACTACAGCAAGATGAGCAGTATTATCAGGACAATGACAGAGCCAACACAGTCCAGGGGCGACTACCTCCTGTTGACCACAGGGCAGCGAAGTGCCCTGGTGAAGCTCCGCACTGGTCACCACAGACTTGACTGTCACAGGTACTAGAAGCTGAGACCCAGTGCCCTCTTCAACTTGTCCCTGTGGACAGGAAATCGGACTGCGAAGCATCTGATCCAGAGAAACCCGCTGCATGAACAAGCAAAACCAGACATGTGGCAGCTATATACTTCACATTACACAAAGCTCTAAGGCCGGTGTCGGGAGCATTTGGCGATGCGCATCATCCAACATCTCTGCTATGAAAAGCCTTGAAGATAAGCAGGTCACACGGTGCGTACTTACCATCATCAGAGTACAGCAGCTTGCCTTGAAGGAAGAGTGCTTCTATTAAGAAAGTGGTTGGGACAGTGAAAGTAGATGCCATCTTCGTTTACAAGGAGATAGAAAATGAACCTTCTGATACAATTCCTAATTCATGCTGTATTTTGAAGTAAGTGTAATCAGTTTATATGTCACATGCCAACCAGCTTCCATTTGATCTTTGTCTTGAGGGATTGGGTGAGGTTTTGAACGGGACTGGACAATCTATTTCAGACACAATTAGACTGTTCTGAGAATGTCAGTTGTGTCTGAAAGTTGACCTTCTCATCATGTTTTACATGCCCATCAAGATATATACCAGGTCTTTCTACGCATCAGAGTAAAATGAAAGGAAACGCACTGATGCCAATCGGCGGAATGCCATCTGGTGCAAAGATAGGACAAAAGTGAGTTCTAAGGCTTGAAATGTCGGGTGAGTTAAGGCTGCTTCAGGCAGAGTTCAGAGTTACAGATTAACCCAAAACGCTTTGTTTTTCTCTCGGTGACACTCCGGGTGTCGTAGTTGTTATTTTTGTCCCACTGAAGTGGGGGAGGTGGAGAAACAGTATAAAAAGTATGGACAAAGAAGAAGAAAGAAAGGGTACTTTTGCGTGCATCTTTTTCTTTGTTTTTGTTGTTTTTTTTCTTTCTGTCTGTCTGTCTTTTATTTCTCTTCATTTTCCCCTTCTTTCTTCTCTCAACCCTTCACTGACAGATGTGAGGACCGTTCATTTCAGTATTTTGAACAGTACCATTTTTATGCTCATCCACTTCGACTTTCTGGTAAAAAAATGAAGGTCACAGCTGAATGTGCGATGTGAGGGGAGGGAGGGGGGAAGGCAAAGGCCTCGGGCTGGTAGAGTTAATCGCCTTGATTACAGGCAAGCTGGTCAAGCAGGGCACTTGGTGACGTTTGTGAAGGGATCATCTTCATGCGGCTGGAAACGCCAGCTATATTTATCACTCGAACTAGACAGATCGTCCTGCCTGCAAATGCCAAGAACGCCTATATCAGTTTCTGTCAGAGCTTCTTTTGTATGTGTGTAATATAAACGCAACACATCTTGCGCAGGTTAAATAGAAACCCTGCGTAAATCTCACAATCCGTTCTGTTTCTCTATACTGCGAGTTAAATCATACCTAGTCAGCTGCTTATACCATGCAGGCAATAGGACACCACTGGCGCTTATTCACAACGCATTTCTTCTTCGTTTCTTTTTCTTTTGTTTTTTTCTTGGCTCCTCTCGGTGAATCACATGCCCTTCTGTAATGCCTGCCTCTCCCTAACCCTCCCCTCCCCCTCCCCCCTCCAAAGAAAAAAAAATGTATACCGTATTTCCTCTTCATTTTCTTTTTTCCATCTTATCTTTTTCCTTTTTTTTCTTTTTCTCTCTGTTCATAACTTGTACAACTAATACATCATGTCTTGTCTTTCTTAACCTGTAATACTGGACGAACTGTTGATCATGTGATGTCATGTTGATCAAACCGACATTCTCTTCGTACCACCGCACTTCAACCAACTCTTTATCGCTCCGACCCCCTTCCATCGCCCTCCTCCATTCTTCCCCCCCCCCGCCCCCTTAACACTCTTTCTCCCCCATCCCAAACCCGCTCATCACGCTAGCAAGGGTGAATACTCTCGCTGCAAATACGAAGTCTAGCCTACTTTTGGCCTTCTTCTTGGTAATTCCTTCGATCGATATACATATATAAACAAACGGGAAAAACACCATGTTAAGATAGAATATACCAAATTCCTCTATATGAATGTATGTCATATGTGAGAAAATGGGTAATGTGGCTAAATTATTGTTTATTTGCTGGAATGTGTGTGACCACAATTAATTTCTCAAATTGAGATAATAAAGTTTACTTGACTTGACTTGACTTGACTTGACTATTCAGGGAAACTAATCCTCCGGTCCAGATCACCCGCCCTATCCCCTTCCCTCGTCAACCCCCCTCCCCCTTCCCCAGCCCTCTCTCTCCTCCGAAATCCGAACTGCTTTTCAAGGAAAACATCGCAGTGTAGTAGGTATAGTTCACTGAATTTCGTGACAACTCGTGAAAAGATCTTCAGGCTTCGGTGAATTTCGTTGTCCAACAAGCGTTCTACTTTATAGGTTTTTGTTTGTTTGTTCGTTTTATTCTTATAGCCATGCCGACAACAAAGGGCCTTCTCAGGGCCGTCAGATTGATACTGGGCACCAAAGAGTCAGATCCTGAAGAAAAGATCACATCCGGAAAAAAAAAAATCACATCCTAAAAAAAAAAAAAAAAAAAATCACACCCTGAAAAGAAAATAACATCCTTGAAAAAAAAAAAAACCATCGTGAAAAAGGATCACCACATCCCGAAAAAAGCACGACCTGAAAGAAATTGTAGACAAACAAAGAGGATGACCAGAAAAAATGGCAGTTTAGCTTCTGACATCCATAAAAAGCGGAAAAGACCAGATGCATACAGTAACAGCCATGCCGCTTCATTGACCGCTTTCGGGTTACAAAACAGACAAACAAAAGGCGTTAAACAGCAACGGAAATCATGAGATGCTTTACAACATTTATAAAGAAAATGACAAATGGGCAAAACTGACACTGCCAAAAATACACCAGAAAGAAAATTGTAGCCAGAAAATGTCTGCTTTACCATCGTGCGCAAAGCATGTTGTTGGATTAATTCAAATTAAGGCTGAATAATTGGAGCAATAAATATTCTCATGGTATTACTTGCGTCTGCAGAGAAAACATTTCTATGCACTATCTTTTGTTTGAATGCTCAGTATTGACCTTGCTTTATCAGGAGAAAGGTATTGTAATGAAATCATTTTGATAACGTCAGTACTATCTTATATGGTTCAAGTGATGTTGAGATTGTCATAGCTATTTCCCAGTCATAGGTTGCAAAATGTTTGAAAAGATCATCAAGTTCTTGTTCCTCTAGGGTTATTCCAGTTATGTAAATATGCATATATAAGATGGGAATTGAAAGTACTAAAATGGGTGATAAGCTGCGTGTATAGCTTTTTGTTGTTGTTGTTCCAATCATAATTATTAATTATCATGTCTAATATCACCTCGCGATGAAAAATAAAGACATTAAATAACACCACTAAACCGAACTGAACACTGCGAAATGGACAGCCACAACCAAAATGCGCTCTCGCATAGGCACATGCACTCTGTCACTCACATCGGGCCCGCACAAAGGTGACGGGAAACCAATAACATTTCACAGAAAATAATCAACTTTTATTTAACTTGACTCCGAGCCCCCACCCGTCACTACACAACACAATTATCTGTATCATACAACAATGTAAACACCATACAGACAATCTCATAAATCGCATCCCCTGTTCTTCAGTGATCTTACTTAACCAGGAAAGACAATATTTCACTATTACATTTGCACATTTATAAACTTAAGAACAAATAAAACGTCCATAACTTGCCAGCATTCCTTGGTTGACCGTCGTTTCTCTCTCTCATCACATGTGCGACCACGAGCTGAAGCTGCCACACTGTTGTGTCCTCCCGATTGGCCAAATCCCAGTTGGGGGACACTGGCAACGTAGCTTTAGTCGCACCCTCACACCGAGTCTTCCGGACTCCACCGCACTCCGCCCTCTCCACGGAAAGGGCTCCTGTCAGCCTCTCCCACAGGTCTTCTCTGGCTGCAAACACCCCACCGTTGTCTGGCAGCTCCCTGTCTAGGCTCCAACAGGCTAACACGTCTTGCTGTCGACCGTCCCCACACGGGAGACAATTCTTCTCGTCGTCGGCTCCGAGGCTACAGCAACCTCCACTGTCTTTACGTCCCCACCCAGGAGACAACGAGGCGACAGCAAACCTCTGCTTCTCGCTGTATTTTCTTGAGCCCTCAGCAAGACGGGCGAGTTCACTTTCCCTTAAGTGAGTCACACACTTCCTGGTTTTCCAGGCCTTATATCCATTCTCTCAAAGAGAGAAACCCGAGTTTAACTGGTTCAACCAATGGAATCACTGGCTCACACATATCACACGATTTGTACCAATAAATCCCCAAGTTATTTTTATTCCACCAATGGAATCACTAGTCACCTACACATACACACACCACAGCTGTTAGCACCAACAAGGACTTGGGTACCAAGTGGTTAATGCATAACCTCCTATTCAACTCATGTCCATTCCCCAAAGCTACCCATTATACTAACAGCCTGGACTTCTCTACCAGCCAGGACTGATGGTTCAAGTATTTGCTACCTCTACATACGAACAAGGTGCAAGTTACTCAATAGGCCGAAGCCTTCCATTCATGCCTCAGAACAAGAACGACTGAAGGGTCGCTGTACTCTGCCTGCAGGCTGGCGGTCGCCTACCCGTGACGGTCACCTGACACGATTGCCTTCCTTTTAGCCCGCCGGACAACCCAGTTAATAGCCAGTCTCATGGTGGGACACTCTTCTCTCCAGGACCGGCAGGTCGGCAACTACTTGTCGCTATCCCTCGGACATGTGAAACACTTCCCAGTAACTCCCTCCTTCAGTAAACTACTCGGGGTATTCCCCCCCTGGTGATGCCTGAATTCGCACACTTGAAGAACCCAAGGAACTTGCTCTCAACAACAGCAAAACTACCCTTAATTTGCCTAAATGCTCGAGAACATTCGGCCGACTCATGACACCCCCGTACCTAAGAATGTTGTTCCAATCAATTTCCTCCAGGACGAATGTTCTCAGATTGGGATAAAACAAACTCAATTGCATGGGTCGATATAACAGTACTACCCCTATGCTTCAAGACATCACTTCCATCAACATCTCTAACATGGATAATGTACCCAATTAAAACCAATACATCAATCAGATAATCCAAAGATCACTCTTGGTCAGTCAAACGACTGTGCACAACATTTAACTCTAAACTGGCTCACATATAATCAAGAACTCTCTCCTATAGCGTTAGCTATCAGCATGTTCATACATATTAATTAATCATTCCATTCACTTCTAATAATAGCACAATCATGATTTACCCAAGGTTCAAATTCAGGGGTGTGGCCACAATCCACAAAGACAAGATTCAAATTCAGGCGTGTGCCCCCAACGTACGTAACATCAAAATCAAATTCAGGCGTGTGGCCACATCTCTGCTCACACGGTCTCACACACAATATGCAAATCAAACATTTATCCTGATTTACAAAATAGGACATTTTCACACTTTACCGAGCAGTGACAAAACAACATGAGCAAACAGATATCAACCAAAAAATCATAAATCATAACACGTGAGTACGTACTGATCCCCGCTCCATAAAATGGCAATGAACAAAAACAACATCAACTGAAAAACATATATCAAAAAAATGAAAAATAACACATGAATATAGGCTCAACCGCGCCCCACAATGGGCCATCAAAAAAAAAAGAAAAGAAAAACAGTATTTCAGAGTCACCACAGTTGTGTACACCCAACTAGCCAGCTACATTATTTACCCCGTAGCTGTCCGTAACGGATGATCGCTCACGCACAACAACAGCAGCCCGTAGGCAGTGGTCATACTATTGTCCCACTGCTACCACTCACACTTAAAGTGGCAACACCCTGAAGGCATTGCTCCTACTATTTGTTCTACTTCTGTTGTCACACTACAACAGCAACAACCTGGAGGCATTATTCCAACCCTTGACCTACTCCTCCTGCCCCTCTCAATCTTGACCGCCGTTTGTGGCTCGCCAATAGTACCTGGGGCAGATAGTTTGCGCATTCCAGGCTTTACAAGAGAGTCAGCGCACCTTTCACACATTTTAGTCCTTAAAGGAGCGCGTGAAAATCTGCGCGATCCTCTTCTAGCCTGTTCGGCAAAATCTCCTTGGCATTCATCATCCCCTTGACTTCATTGCCTCAGGGTCTGTTGTGCGAAGATCACGTGAACTGGGCTGTCGCGCCCATTCACTGCGACGACGATCATCTCCCCTTTTCAAAAATGTTAAGAGATGATCCCTCACTCATCTTATCCGAACCCATTTTCTTTTTATCTGTGTGGAACTTCCTTGGTTCGAATCCCACTCAGTGCCTATGCCCACTGCTTTGGGGGTTTTTTTTTCTTCTCCTTTTCCAACACTGGCTTGTCTGCTCCTATGAGCCGACTATCTTTGGCAGTTTTTTCTAACGATGGCTGGTCACCTCGACCTTCTTGCCATGCGTTATTACAGCCACCCCGGTTCCAGCCCAGCTGCCGGTTCCAGTTACTCTGTGGTCCCTCTTGGCCCCGACCCTGAGGTCTGCCACCGTGGCTCCTACATTTCTGACTACCACGGCAACGCCAACAACTTTTTGAACCACCACTACGACCACCATGGCCTACAGCACTGCCACTACGGCTGTCTCCATGGCCACGGCACCGCCACTACGGCCACGGCACCGCCACTACGGCCACGACCTATTTCATGGTCCACTGCACCACCACCACGCACACCATGATCCGCGCTAGCTCTACTGCCAGCGGCGCCTGTGCACTTCACCTGCTTTCTGTTTACTTTCCTGTAGGAGTCCCTACCCTGCACACTATCCTTGCTTTCCCTACTTGACTGGCAGCCTGGTTAGGCTTTGGGAGGATGTACCTACCCCCTAACAAAGCTGGATAGGGAAGATCCTTTTGCACTGCTGCAGTGTGAGAGTACTCCTAACAAACTCTGACTCTACCTTGACACGGGCCAAAGGTAGCCGATTAATTCTTCCATCTGCATATCGCACGCAGGTGGTTTCCCCTGTGTAGTCTGTGTCTCTCACTAAACCGGGTTCTACCATTGCCGCCAGAGTCAGTCAATCCTGTATCTAACAAGCAGGTCACCGGCTTCCCGTTTACTACTGCCCTAGTAGTTGGTGGTGGTGGTACTCTGCCTTCCTGTTGAATTGTATCAACGGCAACGACTGAATGTATTCGCAGTCCGCTACAGTCCTTGGCGATATGACCCTCTCGCCCACATTTAAAACATGTGCGTTTCACTCTAACATTCTCTTGAGTCCCACTGTTGCCACGGGACTTCGAATCCGCTTCTAACTGTGGTCTCGCCGCCTCCTTTGTGTAGGGAGTCGGCGAATCACTCCCTGCCTGTGTGGTCTGGGCATTACGGGACGACTGGTTCGATCCCTTCACCCCGTTACGCGATCATGGGCAGATTCATACCTGTCTGCAACTTTCACTAACTCCTCTAAACTTCCTAATTCTCTTTCTGCCAAGAATACTGTGAGATCCTTCCGACAAGTGGAGAGAATTTGCTCCTTAACGATCTCCTCCCTCAAAGATTCAAAAGTTTGTTCGATGTTTCCTAACCTAATCCATTTATCAAAGAGAGCCCTAAGCCGATAAAGGAACTGTACGTGTGTCTCACCTGATTTACGAAGTTTCTCTGAACAATTTCCTATATCTATCGGCGGTTACCTGGTACCTCTGAAACAAAAGCATCGCGCACCGACTCATAATCCATCTTTTTCCGGTGGTAGCAGCAAAAAAAGCATCCCTAGCTTTGGGTGTCAGCAGCGCGGACAATTTGTGGCCCACCGTTCTTCTTCGGTAAGCCCTGATCTTTGGCAATCCTTTCAAATTGCGAAATGAAATCCTCTAAATGGTCCGGATTATCATCAAACTTTGGCATATTGATCAAGGGACTAACATGTGGTGCAAAGTTTGCTTGGGGTTTTGCGTCCACGTCCCGTTTTTTCTAGATTCAATTTTAATTTTTCTAACTCAAACTGCCTTATCTCCCTTCTTTCTCTTTCTCTCTTTCCCTTTCCCTTTCTCTCTCTTCTCTCTCTCTCCCTTTCTCTCTCTCTCTTTCCTCTCTTTCCCTTTTCTTTCTCTTCCTCTTTTTCTCGTTCTCTTTCTCTCTCGTTCTCTCTCTCTCTCTCTCTCTTTTTTTCTTCTCTTTCTCTTTCTTTTTCCTTTCTCTCCTTTCTCTCTCTCTCTCTCTCTCTTTTCCCGTTCTCTTTCTCTCTTCTCTCTTTCTTTCTCTCTTCTCTTTTCTTTTCCTCTTTCTTTTCTCTCTCTCTTTCTCTCTCTCTCTTTTTTCTCTCTTTCTCTTTTTTCTCTTTCTTTTCTCTTCTCTCTTTTTTCTGTTTTTCTTCCCTTTGTATTTTCTGAGCCTCGATTACACGGGGCCAGTTCTCATCTACATATGCCTTCAGTTCCGGACCCTTTAGTCCTAAAGCTTTTCCTTCTTCTATGAGGTCCATCTTTTTCAGCGGACCCATTGTCTCAGCACCCTCTTCACTCGACATTTTGAAGCTATCTAACCCTCGATCAGCCAGCTAATACAACCACAGTAACAAGCGATATCCACACGATCACTCGTAAATAAAGCGATCCACACGATCACTCCTAAATAAAGCGATCAAACAGTTGTGCTACACACAATCAATCTCAACAGCAACCCAATCAAGCAGTTCAAAAACAGGCACAGTCATGAAAAAAAAGATCAAAACAATCAACACATGACTAACGTCTTTCCCGGTAAAAAAAAAAAATCTAGGTTTCCACAATTATGACAAATTTCAAATCCTTTAGCAATTGAACAAAACCCAGAAATCAAAATCACTTATGACTCATTTATGTTCATCCCGGACGAGCCCCCAATTTGTGACGGGTCTCCGACGCTCCCCCTCGTTATTGAAATATGATTATCATATGCAGGGATGCAGGGGGTTATAGACAGAAGTATTTACGCTTTCACAACCAAAATGCGCTCTCTCGCATAGGCACATGCACTCTGTCACTCACATCGGGCCCGCACAAAGGTGACGGGAAACCAATAACATTTCACAGAAAATAATCAACTTTTATTTAACTTGACTCCGAGCCCCCACCCGTCACTACACAACACAATTATCTGTATCATACAACAATGTAAACACCATACAGACAATCTCATAAATCGCATCCCCTGTTCTTCAGTGATTCTTACTTTAACCAGGAAAGACAATATTTCACTATTACATTTGCACATTTATAAACTTAAGACAAAAATGAAACGTCCATAACTTGCCAGCATTCCTTGGTTGACCGTCAGTTTCTCTCATCACACTGTGCGACCACGAGCTGAAGCTGCCACACTGTGTTGTGTCCTCCCGATTGGCCAAATCCCAGTTGGGGGACACTGGCAACGTAGCTTTAGTCGCACCCTCACACCGAGTCTTCCGGACTCCACCGCACTCCGCCCTCTCCACGGAAAGGGCTCCTGTCACTCTCTCTCCCACAGGTCTTCTCTGGCTGCAAACACCCCACCGTTGTCTGGCAGCTCCCTGTCTAGGCTCCAACAGGCTAACACGTCTTGCTGTCGACCGTCCCCACACGGGAGACAATTCTTCTCGTCGTCGGCTCCGAGGCTACAGCAACCTCCACTGTCTTACGTCCCCACCCAGGAGACAACGAGGCGACAGCAAACCTCTGCTTCTCGCTGTATTTTCTTGAGCCCTCAGCAAGACGGGCGAGTTCACTTTCCCTTAAGTGAGTCACACACTTCCTGGTTTTCCAGGCACCTTATATCCATTCTCAAAGAAAGAGAGAACCCGAGTTTAACTGGTTCAACCAATGGAATCACTGGCTCACACACATCACACGATTTGTACCAATAACTCCCCAAGTTATTTTTATTCCACCAATGGAATCACTAGTCACCTACACACACACACACACACCACAGCTGTTAGCACCAACAAGGACTTGGGTACCAAGTGGTTAATGCATAACCTCCTATTCAACTCATGTTCCATTCCCCAAAGCTACCCATTATACTAACAGCCTGGACTTCTCTACCAGCCAGGACTGATGGTTCAAGTATTTGCTACCTCTACATACGACAAGGTGCAAGTTACTCAATAGGCCGAAGCCTTCCATTCATGCCTCAGAACAAGAACGACTGAAGGGTCGCTGTACTCTGCCTGCAGGCAGGCTGGCGGTCGCCTACCCGTGACGGTCACCTGACACGATTGCCTTCCTTTTAGCCCGCCGGACAACCCAGTTAATAGCCAGTCTCATGGTGGACACTCTTCTCTATCCAGGACCGGCAGGTCGGCAACTACTTGTCGCTATCCCGGACATGTGAAACACTTCCCAGTAACTCCCTCCTGACACATATATATATATATATATATATATATATATATATATATATATATATATATATATATATATATATATATATATATGTATATATATATATGCACCTTTCACTACCTAGACGCGCCACATTTGCAACAATAACAACAAAGTCAGTGCACACCTGAACCAACGTTCAGTCTCTGATTCAGCTTCTGTTCTTTTAAAATCCACTTCACCCTGTAACCAGTCCGGCAAATGTTGCCCTTCAATAGGTAGAGGTAACACAAGGACATCTTTTCATGTTATTCTCCGCCAACACTAGTTTTCTCAATGAAATAGGAAGAAACTTGACAGCAGCTCTCCTGAGAAGAAACGTTCTCTTCTTCTACCTTGTTCTTTCTCCTCTACCGTCCCCTCATGTGAACCCCCACTCTGATGCCACTCTTCCTCCTCCCTTCTTCTTTTGTTCTCTAACATATGTCCATCACCTTCGGTGCATTGTTCTACCCTGCAGTAAGAACAGTCTATATCCCTTCTCAGTTCTAAAGGGTTTTTGTTGTTTGATTTTATTTGTGAGAAAAATGGTATCAAGTAACACGTTATTCAGTTGTTCAAACCTGTTCCACGTTATGTGTCGGAGTCGGCGGACTCATTTTTTTTTTTTTTTTTTTTTTTTTTTTTGCTATGAGTCTTGTGGGTGATTCAGTAGGATTTTCTTTTCACCTAATTCTTTGGCAATGTCATTTTCTTTGGGGGTTCATCTCGTTCGTTTTGTGAACGTTTCTTCGCCCACAAAACTATGGAATTTGTCCTCACCAACAGTATGCTCTGTATTTCTTCTTGATGTTATTGGTGGCGTTTTTAGGTTTCAGTTTAAGCGATAACTGGTTGGTTGACTGTATGAAGAAAGCCTCGACCCCAATCTTTTCTTCCTTTGTTTTTCTTCTTTATTTCCCCTCGATTTTTTCTTTTTTTTTTTTCCTTTTAAGGAGGAAAGAAGAGAGTGGGGGAGAGAAGCATAAGGGGGAGCAAGGGTTTTCATTCTTTAAAAGTAATAGTGAAAGAAAGAGAAGGGGAAAGAAAATAAAAAACCAGTCTCCTTCTCCATTCTTGATTTATTGTTGTCGGCTTTCCTTTCAAGACAATATGAAAAGAGAGAGAGAGAGAAAAAAAAAAAAAAAAAAAAAAATAAAAGAAAAAACACACACACACACACACACACACACACACACACACACACACATGAAAGCAGCGGAGGGCGGGGTGGAAGGGGAGAGAGCCGAGAAAGACTCCGCGTCATAACGTGTTTTTTGTAATCCGGTCGACGCCGGGAAGATTAGGTGCTGGTAGAGAATACCCTAGCTCTCTATCATGGCGTTGGATTCCACGTACCCCGACCCAAGCGAGCGACCATCCAGGAGCTTTTCAAGGGGAGGGGGGGGGGGGGGGGGGGGGGGGGGGGGAGGTGGGCGGTTGAGAGCTTATCACAGGAAAAATATCAATGTTTTTACCAGCCAACCCCCAACTGGAGGATTAGAGCGGGGGGATAACTTATCTTTTGGGTGAGCAGTTGTCGTTCTTTCTTCCCTCCGTTGATCCCTCCACCTCCTGTTCTATACCCCCACCCCACCTTATTCCCGCCTCCCATCCCCCCCCCCCCCCCCCCCCCCCCCCGCCCCCCCCCCCCCCCCCCCCTCTCTCTCTCTCTCTCTCTCTGGTCGCGGATTCAGTTAGACTGACTGAGGTTTTGTGAGTATGAGTGTCTGTAAAGTTATTACCCCCAATAAATGAATGAATAAATAAATGAATAAAGAAATAAATAAAGACATGAATAGTTCAGCGAAGACAAAAAGAAAGAAAGAAAAGAAGAATGAAAAAGAGAAACGAAGCAAAAGGTGGTGGTAAGTGTCAGCTAAATTGTATTGAAAAAATATTATGGCGTTCGTTGTTGTAAGTGTTCTCGTTGTTGTTTTTGTCAATGTTGTTGTTGTTGTTGTTGCTGCTGTTGTTGTAGATGAATATTTTTCAAAACATGGCCTTAAGGTAGTTGAGTATTAAAGAAGTAGGATTTTCACTCTTTGTTCCCCTAAATCCAAATATGACTGTGATGTCTACAAAACCAGAGCCTGCATTAAGCAGCTCATGACCTGCACATTCATTAGAAAAGCAATACACAATATTTCATGGGTATTTGTCTATACTTCTCTTTTAATTACTGTATGTTGGACCGCCTTATTCTCTCTCTCTCTCTCTCTCTCTCTCTCTCTCTCTCTCTCTCTCTCTCTCTCTCTCTCTCTCTAAGAGCAGACAAATTGTTCATTTTCACAGTTAGATGTAGCGAAAAGACAAAATGTCGCTGTCGTATTATCATCAGATGATGAACTTGTAATTAAATCAGATGCGAAATTCATCGCGTAAGCATTGAAAATTAGACAGATGAAAGATAGTGAAATTTAAGATAACGCATTATTAGAGATGTATGAATGAATCACTCATCGCATGTGGAAGAGATCAGTAAGATACAATGTTATCATTTGATCGAGTGGATGGTCGGAGTCAGTCTTAAGATTTTTTTTTAACCTTACTGCATTACTCCTGTGCTTGAGGACATAAATAAATATTACACATTTATTTGTTTTTTGTTAACCTTTGATTTGACACACACTAAAAATGAATGTGTACTATTTGTTTCCAGGAAAGGAAGAGGGAAATGTTGTTTTGTTACCACCTCCCCCCTTGTCAAAAACCTCTTTGGTAATGACAATAAAATATCAAAGTGTCAAAGTGTGTGTGTGTGTGTGTGTGTGTGTGTGTGTGTGTGTGTGTGTGTGTGTGTGTGTGCGCGTGCGTGCGTGCGTGCGTGTGTGTGTGAATACTTTAAAGCATCTCCTTCGTCTGCGTCTGCGTCTGCGGGTTGAAAACTGAACACTGTAAGTATCTCTGTCTGCGGGCCGGAAACTGTCTGAACTGTAAGTATCTCCATCTGCGGACTGGAAACTATCTGAGGACTGCAAGTGTCTCCGTCTGCGGACTGAAAACTGTCTGAGGACTGCAAGTGTCTCCGTCTGCGGACTGAAAACTGTCTGAGGACTGCAAGTGTCTCCGTCTGCGGACTGAAAACTGTCTGAGGACTGCAAGTGTCTCCGTCTGCGGACTGAAAACTGTCTGAGGACTGCAAGTGTCTCCGTCTGCGGACTGAAAACTGTCTGAGGACTGCAAGCGTCTCCGTCTGCGGACTGAAAACTGTCTGAGGACTGCAAGCGTCTCCGTCTGAGGACTGCAAGCGTCTCCGTCTGCGGACTGAAAACTGTCTGAGGACTGCAAGCGTCTCCGTCTGCGGACTGAAAACTGTCTGAGGACTGCAAGTGTCTCCGTCTGCGGACTGAAAACTGTCTGAGGACTGCAAGTGTCTCCGTCTGCGGACTGAAAACTGTCTGAGGACTGCAAGCGTCTCCGTCTGCGGACTGAAAACTGTCTGAGGACTGCAAGCGTCTCCGTCTGCGGACTGAAAACTGTCTGAGGACTGCAAGCGTCTCCGTCTGCGGACTGAAAACTGTCTGAGGACTGCAAGCGTCTCCGTCTGCGGACTGAAAACTGTCTGAGGACTGCAAGTGTCTCCGTCTGCGGACTGAAAACTGTCTGAGGACTGCAAGTGTCTCCGTCTGCGGACTGAAAACTGTCTGAGGACTGCAAGTGTCTCCGTCTGCGGACCGCCTCACGAAGCCTTCAGACGTTGCAAGTTTCGGGGCTTGACGGGGCGAGCAACGTTGTGTCAAGCACTGGCTGGACCTGTCGGCTATATGGCCAGCAGGTAGCTGGCAGATTAGAAACAGGTTGTATTTGGTATCTTCTTCCACTTCCAATGTTATTGCAATTGCAATGTCCGGAATCACTTTCCGGGATCAGGCATAGATAACCCATGTGGAGCATATTTCCCAGGTAAAAGGGCAATAGTTTTCACTTACGCCGATCCAGTTACGATCACACAGTATTTCTTCCTTCAAACATGCAGACATATTAGAGGATTGAATTGCACGTGCAGAGCAGAAGCGCATGAGACCACATAAAATCAGCTCAATGTGTAAGATGCGTTAAACCTGATTTGTCCAGTGTCAGCATGTGTAAGACGACTTACGACTAGGCTACTTCTATACAGCGACGATCGATAACCGTGCATGGACGTCAACCGGGTCAGCTGTCAAAAGTTGATGGGCAGCTGTTTAGTTCATACTAAAGCATTGTTGTCGAAGAGTTTACATGCTACCGCTGGCAAAGTTTCATTGTGTTATTGCTGTTGCTATCACTTTGTTCGAATGGCAGCATTCGTGCAGAAGGTACTCCCAGAAAAGAAAGGTGAAAGGTTAGGTATGCAAATGACTAAGAATGAGTCTTACATGTGGCTGGCTACGTCTGAGGGGCGTGGTAGGCAGTCCCAACTCGGTGAAAATATCCTTCGTCCGCGCTGCGAATCGCCTTTGATTGTTCGCCCAAAACTCAAACCAATCGAACAGCAGCAGGTCAGAGCCCAGCTTCAGTCATTGCCATCTGGCTTTGTCAGTTAGCATGCTTTGCAAGGGACTATCAACCTCAACAAGCAGCTAAGAGCAAGCGGCCTGTCAGCTGTCACCTATCCCGGAGTCTTGAAGACCGTTGGGGCGCCAGAGAAGACATCGCAACGAGCTTCCTCCACTCCTCCCGGTTCTCAGACGCTCTTAGCAATTGCTGAGTGTGAGGCCAGTCCATTCAATGATGTTATTCTCCCGTGTCTTTCTCTGTCTTCCTCTCCTTCTGCCTCCTCGCACTGTTCCTTGTAGAATGGTTTCGGCAAGTCTTGTTGATCTTGATACATGACCATACCATCTCATGTTGCTTCTTTTCACTGTGGACAACAGGTGGTCGTATGGTCCAATGGGTTTGCCTCATTCTGGTCCAGAGTAAGCGGCCCATACCGTAGACCAAGTCGTCAAGCCGTTGTCATCACCTTGGCCTGCCGTACATATGACTAGTTGACATTGTTGAAAGTAGTGACCGCAGTCTAGCAGATAGTAGCAAAAGTGACAACTGCGTTCTAGTTGACCTTATGGAAAGTAACGATCGCGTTCTAGACGGCATTATTGAAAGTAACATTTAGTTTCCAATAGACATTTTGGATTGCAACAACATGCCTTTCAGTTTACATCAGGGACCACTTTCCGTTGCTAATAAGTGACTATCGATACCCAGGTATTACTGTCGAAAGTAAAGAAGGCTCCCGGTAGACGGTATTGAAAGTAGCAATCGCTTCTACTTCACATTATCAGAAGCAATGACTGCTTTACAACTGACCTTGACAAAAATATCGATCGCTTCCTACTGACATAATTAAAGGTAGCAATCACTTTTGTTGTCAAAAGAACGACCGGCTAACGACTGGTTTACAGCGCATTATCTATTGTAATGCTACTTTCAACTTGACAACATTCAAAGCAATGGCTGCTTTCTAGACAACGTTATCGAGTAATGACCAATGACTGGTTTATATGATTGAAAGTAACAACCGCTTTTTCCAGCTGGTATCATCGAAACTTGAGACCGCTATACAAAATGACATTCCAGAAAGTAACCACCACTTTCAAGGTTGGAATGTGAAAAAAAAAAAAATTAAAAAAAAATTAAAAAGGCATCTTTCCAGTTGACAGTTTAGAAAATAAACGACAATTTTAAAGAAGACGTTATAACGCCTACTTTGTTGCTGTTTATGTAAAGTAAAGACCCCTTTCTGATTAACAATATAACGACAACTTTAGAAAAGATAAAAGAAATAATAATAACGACTCTTTTCTAGCTGACATTAAGGAAGTTCCGACGACTGGTTGACGTCAACAGAAACGCTTTCTAACTGACATCATCTAAAGTAATTACAAGTTACCAACTGAAAAACAAGGAAAAACTAACTGGGGAAAAAATCTTCTTTATGTACAACCATTTCCAGTGGACATTTTCAAAAGTAAGTACTTTTTTTGTGTGAAGTGTAGAGGGATAAGGAGGGAAGAGGGGAGGAAGAGATGGGGAAGAGAGAGAGTGGGCACGTGTACGTCATCTTCCACACTAACACCAGTTCGTTTGGTTTCCTCTATCTTTTATTCAGATCATAGTTGGATCGAACCAACCACACCGACCTCTTAAGACATAAACTATGATAATCATAAACGTGAGATATTAAATGAAAAAAAACATATACAGAAAAACCATGATCATTCAAATTAAGCCAAAACAAGTATCAAACATTCATAACAGAACTGTAAAATGTATATTAAAACAGTAGGTCTTAGCTTCAAAGAATATTTGAATATTGTCCCTGCAGCACATAGACATTACCAAAATTAACGTGCAGGATTTATTACTAAAAAGCACAAAAGGCATTCCTGTTGCGAACGGTAGGGGGTAAAACATATCTTTGCTTTCAATAACATAATCATATCATAATCATAACATTAATCAAATGGGATCCCCACTGCGAATGACAGGATCAACAATATAATCATTTCATAATCATAACATTAACAAAGAGGCTCCCCATTGCGAACGGTAGGAGCTATGAACAGTCAAAAGCATGGATCATAATTTGATAGCGAATAACAGTACAATAAATGAACATACATATAAGCACACACACACACACACACACACACACACACACACACACACACACACACACACACACACACACACACTGGAACTCCCCATTGCGAATGGCAGGAGCTATGAACAATGAATGAAATTAATTAACATCAAATTTTCAATAACAAGGCATCACTTGGGCCATATAGCAGTTACACAATTATATGGAAAAAAAATCATCTGCGTAGTGTCCACATAATTATATGATCAAACTCAAACAGGACACATCTTGCACATCAACCAGCCAACTAAAGCTATTTTTCTTTCTCAGTAGACACACACCCACGCTACACGCTACGGCTCCTCACGTTTCACACGTTAGGCCTACACCCCGGCCCGATAATGGCTGTTACTATTCAGCCCTGCAATGGACCGACTGGTGTAAATATACTGAACAAATAAACACTCACAAACTAACCGATGCGACAACCGAATAAACAGACTGACAGTGGCACCTCTCACACAAAATAGCCACAGCATTCAAAGTAATTAACTGTCTAATTACTCAGACAAGTAACCACGCAACCCTTCAGTCGCTCATATAATGAGAAACAATTGAACAAACAGGTAAAAAAACATACGTTTGTAAACAGGTAGCAACCCAGACACACATCAAAAACTATCTTCACTGACAGTATTTTAATCATTTACACAGGCCACCACGCGGGCTTAGTCACACTGTGACTTAACTCTTTCCGTCTCGCCAGCCAAAAAGGGCGACGTTTACAAGCCAGTTTGTCCAGTGTTCGAACACAAGGAACCTGCAGGCGCGCGTTAAACTTTATTCACCAATCACAATAAAAGACAGCAACGTCTGTAATCTATGTTTTACTGGCATCGATTTCTTGATTGCTAACAAGAAAGTCTGTGATCATACACTGAATAACTGTTTTTGATTTCATTCTTAATAAGCGCCAGCCCCTCCTTAGTTGCAGAGTTACTTGAATAATTGATGGTGAATTTGGTATATCACATTTCCAGTTAATAAGAAAATGGCGGTTTGTACAACAAAAATGTAAGAACAAAGAAATTTTAACTTCCATTTACTAAAGTTGTTTCACTAAGATAGTACTCTGTCTGCCCTCACTCTCTAGGTAAAACATAGCCAAACCAAAGGCAGAAACCATCAACATACCTTTACATTCACAAACACCTGAATAATAGGATCAGCGTCACAGCCTTCACCACACTCTGCTCAGTGAAGAAATGGTCTCAGAGCCAGAACGCTGGGAGTATATAGGCCTTCCCAGCCCCTTTCAACGAGATCTTTCGAGAAATTCCTTTGTGGCCTGAGTCACAATGGAACCACTAGAAGCGTCTAAAGTGTCTAATATCTGGCTTCGCTGGGCTACTCTTGAACTGACATTCTATCCCCCGGGGCCCGACAACCAACGGGGCCGACCGCCATGACCTTGGCCAAAATCCAGCAATGACTCCCACCTGAAGATATCTACCTCTCTAAAATCGCAAGTCCGCGTCAACAAAGCAACACCAACCACGGCTCCACGGTCTCCCGGGGCTGTCTCTTTGGCCTGGCCTATACTTAGTCTTTCAGGGCAAGCCATCCAGACCAGCCATGGTCAAAGAGAGGCTGAAGACCCCCTCAGACAAAACGACCCAATTACGATGTGGCTGAAGTCCAATGGCTGTCTCTTCAAAACCAGTTTGCCCAGACCAGCCGTAGGCAAATTGTCTGCCGAGTGACCAGCCACTTGACTGGCATTCCAAACTACCAGCTAGGTTACCCCTCACTGTGATCCTATCCTTCGTTTGAGGGATTAATCACTGCAAACTCTCTGTAGCTGATATGATGAATTAGAACCATCATTTGGTGTTATCAAAGTAACAGCTACTTCCTAGCTGATGTTATAGACAGTAGCAAACATTTTCGAGCTGACTTTATGGAAAGTCACGATTGCTTTTTAGCTGACATGAAAAAGAACTTCAGCTGCAGCACTTTCCAGTTGGTTTTATGGAAAGTACAAGGATTTTCTAGCTGCCATTATGAGCAGTTCTGAACGTTCAGGTCTGACATTTTGAAGAGTCACAACTGTTTTAAAGCTGGAAATGGAGCCATCACTTTCCAACTGCCGTTACAGAAAGTAAAAACTGCTTTCTAACTCGAATTACAAGCAACGACCACTTTCTGGCTGAATTTTTTTACGATCTCTTCAACTCCCCCCCCCCCCCCCCCCCCCCCCCCAAGCACACACACACACACACACACACACACACACACACACACACACACACACACACACACGCACTCACACACATACACCCACACACGCGCTCGCACACACACACACACACACACACACACACACACACACACTTCTGTCCTGTGGGAAGAACAGAGATGTCCAACAGATCCAACATGCAGAGTAGAAATGGTCAGTAACGTCGCTTTTCGTTAGTTGGAGTTCTTTGTACACAGTGAAGGCTTTTGTCCTTTCCTCTGGATCAGACTGGCTACGAGTCTGCCTTCAGTTCACCGGGTTGGCTGTCTGTTCACCACACATCACAGCTGATAGTGTCAAAATGTCAGGTTTCAAGCACACACACACGCTGGTTCGCTCTCATACAATGCATACAGGCAAGTCACTGACCTCGCTGATCAGTGCACGGCAAGGAACAGGCGTTGTGCTTACCGAAGAGGGCAACCCAACTAACTGAACGATTCTCTCTCCCAGAAGGGGTTAGTTACCTGCGCGAGTGAATGGGTCTCCCGACGAAGGTAAATTGTTGAAAATTGAACTGAAATATCCATCCTTGCTCCTTCTATTTCTGAACACAGCTGAAAAGTCCTTTTTCTTAGCACAAATCGCGTGGAAGTTGACGGAATTCGCCGAATCGCTTTGTTCGACACACGTTTAACATATATATAGAAAAGACAGAGAGGAAGAAAAAAGTGAAGATAACCTTGTCTCTGATTCCGCGTCTTTCTGTTTAACGTTTTCTTTATTTTCGATAGTAACGGGAAAAAAATTTTGCTTTAGGGACCAGAAAACAAAAAAAAACAAAATCGCCATCCCTTTAATTTTGGCACCACAAACACTAAAGATCTCTGATTGACCCTCGCTCTATGAAAGTCCACACACTCGACTTGAGTATCTACCCAGCCAGAAGAAAATGGTACGCTGGTTATGTTCCCCTTTTCTGTTCTGTTTCTCTTTGACTGTCCGCCCTCCCTCTGGGAGGTCGTGGATTTGATTCCCATCAGAGTCATGTGGGATTTTCTGCCCCGACTAGCTCCTACCCAGATTTGAGTTTGCTACGGACTCAGGTGGTAAGACTGGGACCACACAGTCGAGTTTCATCCACTTAATGGATGCGTCTCTGAGAGCGTTGCTCAAATTTCCTGACCAACACTGCAGGTGTCTGTATCTCTGAGGCGTGGTTGACGCAGGGATATTATGAAGGAAGCGTAGAGTACAGCCCTATCATGCATTTCAGACCAGAATGGAAATCCGTAGCATCACACCTTCCTCATCCTTGTTCTCATCGATCAGCATAAAAAAAAGTCTCAATTCTGTGGCCCTTCAAGCCCTGCTCTCATGGTGACCTCAGTGTCGATGTCCTATCCAAGTCTGTGGCCTTGGTTTGATTCCGTCGGCGTCACCAGTATCGGCGGATCCATTGGGGCTGTCGTTGGACGGACGTGGTGGCGCCCTCCGGAGGGAGAGCTCACTCACGCCGGCTCCGCGACTCAGCAATTTTTGTCGTCAGTAGGGGGCTTAGTAGGTGGTGTCCTGCGTATGTTAGATCAGAACAGGCGCCACTGAACACCACAAGGGACTAGGCAGTTGTGCAGTGTCTCCTCCAGTAGGTTGCCTCTTGATGACTTAACATTGACTGCTCCCTGTGGATTGCCGGTGCTGTGGCTGTGGGCGGGGCGTCGGAATGAGCGGCGTGGGTGCACTGCCACTGAGGTGGCACAGAAGATGGGACAGAAAAAAAAAAATTAAATGACTTTCATGTTTTCTATATACTTTTCAGCCCGAAAAAAAAGCCCTATGCCATCGATGAACTGGGCTGTAATACATGGAAACTGGAAAGTTAAACTTGAGAGTATGCTGACATCTGCTTTGAGTGACATCTACCAACTTAAATACTACTGCGCACGTTTCTCGAATGAGCAGCGTTTCGCTTTCAGGCTGTCAAATTTTTTTTTGGGTGCAGTTTAAAGATGTGTATTAAGAATTCGTATACACGCTGTTACTGTACACGTACACCTATCTACTTGCCTACCCTGAGTATCTGTCTATCTGCAGAATGTGGACAGAAAAATGCTCTCTCTCTCTCTCTCTCTCTCTCTCTCTCTCTCTCTCTCTCTCTCTCTCTCTCTCTGCGTGTGGGAGGTAAGATTTGTACAGACACACCGAATAGCAGTGTTTCTTTCATTTGTTATTTCCAGCAAATGTTTTTCACTATAGTTTAAATTAAAAGAAGAAAAAGGAGGAGGTAAAGAAAACGAAACGAAAGCAGAAATGAATGAAAAGGAATTTATTTTTTATGAATAAGAATGAAATGACGAGCATCAATAATATATTCATTGGCAAAAAGATTACGTATGCGTGTGATACACCAACATGCATGTATACTCATGTCTGTAACTCGATATTTTTAATATCAGAGCGCTCGCGCGCGTGCGCGCGCGCGTGCGTTATGTGTGTGTGTGTGTGTGTGTGTGTGTGTGTGTGTGTGTGTGTGTGTGTGTGTGCAGGCACGCTCATGCGTCTCTCTGTCTGTCTGTCTGTCTGTCTCTCTCTCTCTCTCATTTCTCTCTGCCCCCCCCCCCCCCCCCCCTCCCTTCCCCGGCCATCCTTGCCCCCCTCCCTTTTTTTACCCATCTCAAGTCTTCTTTCTTCCCGTTCGCTACCCCACCCTCCACCCTACCCCTCCCCATCTCTCTCCCATCTCTCTCCCCTGCTTTCCTCCCTATACTAAGTCCATGCCCTTAGTAGTAGTTCAATCAGCGCTGCCAATCCCCCATTCCCCCCCCCCCCCACCCCGCCCTCTTACTACCTTTCCCACCCTCCTTCCTCCTTGCCAGTAGTACACCTCTCCCTTCACCTCTCCACCCCTCCCCCACCCACCCCCTGCCCCTTCACCTCCTCTACCCCTCTACTCCCGCGGTCCCTCCGTTTCAGCACCTGTACGCAGACACGTGCAGGACTCGCGCACGAGCGTTGAGTGACAGGTGTCAGCTAGTGGAAGAGGGAGGGGGCAACCAGGGAGGGTGGAGTCTGGAGGTAGCGGCAGCAGCAAGCGGTACTGTCGCGAATAAGAAGAGTTCGTCTTGTTGTTGATGTCGCTGATAGTATGAAGGACACAACTCGGTGAGGACAGAACTTTTTGTAGTCTTCCTTCCTTCTTCGACCGTTACAGTCCAGCTAGTTGGCCACCAGCAGATGGATGGACCGATCAGATCGGCACGGTGGTGAGAAGGGGTAGGAAACTGGACGAGGTTTCGTTCAAAACCGCTTCGTGACAACTTCACTTTACGTCTGTCTTCTACTGGTCCCGATCATGTTCATCCTGGTTTTTGGACCCTCTCTCTCTCTCTCTCTCTCTCTCTCTCTCTGGCTCTCTCTCTTTCTTTGTCTGTCTCTCTCTCTCATGTTACCAGTGTCATTACCTGTTTCTGTCTGTCTGTCTTTATGTCTGTCTGTCTGTCTGTCTGTCTGTCTCACACACACACACACACACCACACACACACACACACACACACACACACACACACACACACTTTCCCAATCCCTTTCACATCTGTGTGTGTGTGTGTGTGTGTGTGTGTGTGTGTGTGTGACACAGAGAGAGAGAGAGAGATGGAGAGAGAGAGAGAGAGAGAGAGAGAGAGAGAGAGAGAGAGAGAGAGCAGGAGGGTGGGGGAAGGGGTTGTTGATATATGTTTTTGGTGGTGTTATTGTTGTAGCATGCAGAGATTGGGAGACTGAGCGCTGCCTAACATTCTTGTCGTTGGTTCAAGTTTTTGAGTCGTTGAGTGTGGAACCCCCCCCCCCCCCCCACCCCCCCCGCCATCTCTCTCTCACTCTCTCTCTCATGTTCTCTATCTCTCTCATGTTCTCTATCTCACTATCTCTCTGTCTCTCTCTCTGTCTCTGTCTGTCTGTCTGCCTGTCAGTCTGTCTGTCTGTCTGTCTGTCTCTGTCTCTCTCTCTCTCCTCCCCTCAATTTCCTCAGCCTCGTCAGTCCTCTTTCAGTTTTCCTCCTCCTCCTCCTTTCCTTTCTTTCTTCCTGTCTTTCTGTCTTTCTATCGTCTTCGTCTTCTTCATTTCTTCTTCTCCTCTCATCTTTCCTTCTTGACAAACTCTCGGCCTAGCTGAAACGCATTACGTCGATCGTTTTCATCACCCGGTAATTAATCAATACCTTTCTTCGCTTTGGTGATGGATAATTATGACAACCGTGAGGTAAGAACGCTGAGATTTGGTCCATCTATACCCTCACTTCCCGATTCTCCCAGCCTAGTCACCACCACCCCACCAACCCCCTACCCGTCTAGGCTTCCTCCTCCATCCCTGTTTCCACTTTCATCTCACCCGTCCCCTCCCCTCTCCTCTCCCACTTACAGGTGAGGCCGTCTTCTCTGCCGTGTGTTCTGCCACTGCGCGGACTGTGAGGATTTTGGGGGTAGGGGGCAGGGCCATCAGCGTGACGGTGGACTTTAAGCGCCGCCTTCCGCGCGCGCACGGCACGAGCTGTGTGTGTGAAGGCACGCGCGTGCCTCCTCTACAAGTGTGTGTGTGTGTGTGTGTGTGTGTGACGACCCAGGTGCGGTTGGAAACCCTGTGGTAGAATCTCCCCCTCCCCCCTTCCCCTTCCCTTTCACCCCCGTCTGGCAAATATTGACCGCTGTCGCTCGGTGACTAGCCAGCACGCTGTATCCCCCTCCCGCGCGCACGCATGAAAATTAATAAGCGCGTGTGTGAGAGAGAGAAAGAGAGAGAGAGGCGAAAAGAGAGAGAAAAAGAGAGAGGGAGAGAAGGCCAAAGTTTCAGCAGACAACAAAGCTGGAAGACGGGCAGTCTTGGACTGACTGACCAGTGAGTGAAGAGGCCACTCGCTTGCTTGACCATCGGAGAGTCAGTCATTGCACCTCCGACAACTCACCGACCATGATCGCCGCAGCCTTACTGTCTGCGTCCACCTCGGCGTCGCTCAAGTCGTCCGCAGCGATGACGACGACGACGACGACAACGACATCAATGAAGACGACGGAGCAGCAAGTGAGGACGTTGATTCCAGTGACCACCGCCGATGGGAGCAAGTTGTTCGTGTCCGGCCCGTGCATCGTCCTGAAGACTCAAACCCCAGCCCCGACCGTGGCTCAGCAGGTGCAGGCGTTGCGGCCGCTTCTCAAGGCTGACATCAACAGCAACAAGAAGGCCGGACAGGGCCAGGAGAAGAAACCCAACGACCGCAACAACAATCACAACAACAACAACACCAACATCAACGAGCAAATCAAAAACATCACCACCACCACCACCACCTCTGCCGTGTCCAAGAAGAGCTCGACAAGTTCCAACGTGGAGAACGAGCCTGAACCCCTGAGATGTAAACGCCGTATTGACTTCACGTCTCTCGGACTCCCCCGGCCTCAGCCTGCCGCCATGGCGCGCCGCAACGAGCGGGAGAGGAACCGGGTGAAGCAGGTGAACCTGGGCTTCGAGACGCTTCGCCAGCACGTGCCTCAGGGCCGCAAGAACAAGAAGCTGAGCAAGGTGGACACGCTGAAGGAAGCCGTCAAGTACATCAAGTACCTGCACCAGGTTTTGATGGAGACCGAGGATGATGCCGACAGCACCGCCCTCACCGACACCATCACCATGGTTTCGCGGTCCTCGCCCATCACCACTACGTCATCGCCCAAAGCGGAGAGCGTCATCACTCCCGCACAGACGTCTTCTACGGCGACGGCATCTACCAACACTTCAGGCGTCGCCACAATGGACTTTTCCAGCGAATCCACCCCCAATGTCCTGGGTTCTGGACCAGCGGACTTCCATGTCAACAGCTCCTCTGTGTTCAAACTGGACCCCGAGCCTTCCGACTGCAGCCCGGACGAGCTCAAACACTTCGGTCAGTTTGACCCACGTCCACGACTTTAACAACATGCCACAGCCGCACCATCACCCGGCCAACACCGCAGAGGCGGTAAAGAACGCTTCTTCAGATCACTTTCTGGATCTCACCCCTGCACAGATCCACTTCAGCCACGCTGAGCAGTCCACACCCTCGCCTATGGACGTCGACCCCATGGAGTCAGCACTCATCCAGGCACTGACCTTGCGCCACTGCCCACGATCTTCACCGCCTCTTCTTCTTCCTCCTCCTCAGCCTCATCCGCAGTGACGTTCATGAACTTCATCCCCTCCAGCATAGACTCGTCCCGTCTGGACGTTCCTCCGACACGACTCGGTCCTGACCGGCAGTCGTTCAGAGTGGCGGAGCAGGGCTGTCGGCGAGGATCGGAAGGATCTTGTCCTGTGTCTCCCAGCCAGTCTAGTGGGGCGTCGGACGAGTCCCCTGGGGAGGAGTACCTGGGTGTGCCTGGCTGTGAGCCGTGGCAGGACTTGTCGGCGGACATTGCCGAGTGGCTGTGCTCCAAGATCGATATTGACGATCCTGACGTCTTCGTGTAGGACCGGCTGTCGGGAACACCGCCTTCACTAGGCAGGGTGAGTAAAGGGAGTCTACTCTGAAAGGGCTTTTTTTTTTTTTTTTTTTTTTTTTTTTTTTGTAAGGTCGATGCTGATGGTGGAGGTCGTGGCGACATCTATTTTTGCCCACAAGATTTTTTTTTTTTATTGGTTAAAGTCTGTTGACATCTTGCGTTATTGTAAGATTGTTGATGGTAGTGGTTGTGGTGTTTAGTTTGTGTGTGTGTGTGTGTGTGTGTGTTTGTTGTGTGTGTGTGTGTGTGTGTGTGTGTGTGTTGTTGTTGTTGTTGCTGTTGCTGTTGTTGTTTTTGTTGTTGTTTGTTGTTGTTTACTGTTGTTGTTGTTGTTTGTTTTTGCTGTTGTAGTTTGTGTGTGCGCACACGCGCGTATGAATATACCAGTATCGTTTCTCCCAGTTGTAATTCTATTTACATTCATTTTTGTTGTAGGGGTCGATAATGATTTGGAAAAGACCGTTGTTTACAAATGAAATAAACCGATAATCGCATTGTCACTTCACTGCAAACATAAGGTATCCATCTCTCTGTCTATCATATTCAATACATTGTGTGATTGTGTGACATGAAATCATTCTTTTTTTTTAACCTTGCAAGCCTGTTGTCCCCCCCCCCCCCCCCCCCCCCCCCACCCTTTTTTTTTTTTCTTCAAATTTTCAATCCTTAACTATTCATCTATCTTTTACAAATAAAAAACCAACTTTCGTACTTCGCCTGCGAGCTATGTTATTATTTTTAGGTTCGTATTCGGTTTGATACAACCGGATTCTACAAGAAAAAGAAGAGGGCTTGGCTACTATTTTCCGAGCAAATACATTGAATGTTTTTGTTTGTATATTTAACTAAAAATGCTTCACTTTGGCTTGTTTGTTTAAGCAGCGCTTCAAGGGAAAAATGAAAAACAAATTCGAAGCACACACAGAACAAGAATCAAACAGACAAGAAAACAAAATATGGAATTGGAAACCTCTTCTCTCTCTCTCTCTCCCTCTCTCCCACCTCTCTCTCTCCCTCTCTCTCTCTCTGTGA
>JADBJO010000775.1:42500-95000 GCA_016801955.1 Conus betulinus | reverse complement strand
ACAAACACATCAATGGCACAACACCATCAACAAACAAATGATTGGGATTCTTTTTTCCGAAGGTTATAAAATCCTTTCGCCGAGATACACTTACAGAGGAGAGGAGTCGAGAGAGAGAGAGAGAGCAGAAGAGAAACTAGGCGCACAGGAAAACCTTTCTCAAATGATCGCGATTCTTACAGCCTTAAAGTTTATACATCTTTGCAGGCCGGCATGAATACCTGAGAGAGAGAAGAGAGCAAGTCTTTTGAGAGCACAGAAAACGTGTAACCCTTGGCTTTCACCAGGATTTCTCCAGAAGGCACTCTGGATTTCATCAGACGCGAGGGGACCCCAACAAGTTTATGTTGAAGCTAACAACCGTTTTTTTGGATTCCCTAGCCTTAAAAAGCTTTTGTTAAACCTTATACGATACGTAGAATGAAATTGCAAGAAAACAAAACCCAAAGACGTCTATTCATGTTGAAAAGGTGAGAGGGATAGGAAGGCAAAAACTTAGCGTGGAAATGAAACAGGGATGCGTTTTCATGAAAGCTGGCTCGTTTTGTGAGTTAATTCTTATTGTCTCGTTCTCCGAGCAAGTCTTTGAAAGAAAACTCTCTTTGTATTCTCCTCTCTTCAACTCTTTCATTTACTCTCCCCATTTTCACCATGTCTGTCTCTCTCTCGCTCTACGTCACTCTTTCTGCCTAAAAGAAGGCACTCTCTCTCTTTTTTTCCCGCGAGGGACTCGAAGAGGGACCACAAAAACCACACACACACAACCCAACCACGTTTGCGGGCGTGTCGCACCTTTTTTATTCGTAACAAACGTGTTTTATTTTTATTTACTATTACGTTTCACTCTTTCCATGAAATGTGTTTTGTTAGGCGCTTAACTAATCGTAGACTGAAATGAAACAGAAAAACAAAACCAAATACTTCTCTTTCTTGGTTTGCAAAAGGGTTGAAGGGATGGAGAGAGATAACTTAGCGTGTAGAAAAGGGATGGTTTGCAGGCTCTATCGCGCTGTTGCGTCGTTTTAGTAGTGATGTCTACTCTGTCCCTGTCTGCCAGACCCTGTCTGGCTTTCTTGCCTGTCTTCTGATCTGTCTGTTCATGGTAGGCTGTATCGTCGTCCTTAGCACTCTTCTCTCCCTCTCGGGACTCTCTGTAGCTCGCTCTCTCCATACTCGAGTCTCGTCTCGTACCTCTCTCTCTTGTGTGTAGGCTGGTCTGTCTAGTCTGTCTAAGCGTCTCGTCTCTTCTCACTCTTGCATCGTGGCTTCTCTCTCTCTGTCTCGCTTCTCTGTGTCTATGGCTCATCTCTCTGTCCTATCAGTCTTTCTCTCTCTCTCTTTCTCTCGTCTCTCTCGCACACGCACACTGTGAAAAAGCGTCATCGTCCGGCGACCACGAAACGTCGCGCCAGAAGGTGTCAGAAGAGTCCTCACAGTTCTATTTCCCCAGTGTACTCCCTGATCTTCCCCAAATGCAAACCACGATACGTCTGTACAGGCCCCAAATTAATGCTATTTTCCTGCAACGTAGGTCGTATCCTGTGCATGTAGGCCATATCGAGTACATGTAGGCTATATCCTGTACATGTAGGCTCTATTCTGTACATGTAGGCCATATCAAGTACATGTAGGCTATATCCTGTACATGTAGGCCATATCGAGTACATGTAGGCTATATCCTGTGCATGTACGCTCTATCCTGTACATGTAGGCAGTATCGAGTACATGTAGGCTCTATCCTGTACATGTAGGCCATATGGAGTAGGCTATATACTATGTAGACCATATCGAGTACATGTAGGCTATATCTTGTACATGTAGGTATGGAGCACATGTAGGCTATATCTGTATACATGTAGACCATATCGAGTACATCTATATCTTGTACATGTAGGTTCTATCCTAAAATGTAGGCCTATATCTTGTACATATCGGCTATATCTTGTGCATGTAGGCTACTTCTTGTACATATAGGCTCTGTCCTGTACATGCAGGCTATATCTTGTACATGTAGGCTATATCCTGTACATGTAGGTTGTATCCTGTACATGAACGCTATATCTTGTACATGTAGGCTCTATCCTGTACATGTAGGCTATATCCTGTACATGTAGGCTATATCCTGTACATTAGGCTATATCCTGTACATTTAGGCTATATCCTGTGCATTAGGCTATATCATGTATATATAGGTCATTTCTTGTACATGAAGGCCATCTCCTGTATCATGTACATGTAGGCCATCTCCTGTACCATGTACATGTAGGCCATCTCCTGTACCATGTACATGTAGGCCATCTCTTATGTAGGCCATTTCTTGAACATGTATGCCATCTCCTGTTTCATGTATATGTAGGCCATCTCTTATGTAGGCCATTTCTTGTACATGTATGCCATCTCCTGTTCCACGTACAAGTAGGTCATATCCTGTACTTGTATGCCATATCTTGTAGATGTAGGCCATACCATGTACGTGTAAGTATATCCTGTACATGTAGGCTGTACCCTGTAAATGTAGATCATACATGTGCAATTTGTACTCGTTGATACATTTGCTCTGCTCTCTCTCTCTCTCTCTCTCTCTCTCTCTCTCTCTCTCTCTCTCTCTCTCCCCCTCGATTTTCTCTTCCCCCCCCCCCCCCCTCTTTCTTTCGTATGTCTTTCTGTCTGTCTGTCTGTCTTTCTCTCTCTCTCTCTGTCTCTCTCTCTGTCTGTCTGTCTCTCTCTCTCTCTCCTCTCCCCCCCCCTCTCTTTCTCTTTCTGTCGGTCTCTGTATATGGTTATTAATGTAAATAAAACTAATGCAAAACATTTAGCTACCCTATCTAACAGTTCAACATTCCCTTGGTCTATGGACTGTTAGCCTTGAAAGCGCCAATTTTTGAACAGAAGTAGAAGAATCTTGCTCGGTGCGATAGTTTGTTTAATAAGACGACGCGCCCTTTTGACAAACAACAACAACAGCAACAAAGCACTAAAAAAACGAAAACAGTTGCTGTGATTTACAGGCAGTGTAGAACTATAGGCATACACGCGCGCGCGCGCGCGCGCAGACACAAACACACACATATGCACGCACGCACACGCACACACACACACACACACACACACACACTCTCTCTCTCTCTCTCTCTCTCTCTCTCTCTCTCTCTCTCTCTCTCACTCACACACAAACACACTCAAACACACACACACACACCCCTTGCAAATAGCGATCTATACTTGTTGATGACATTGTAGTTAAAGTATTGTCTTCATTGCATAAAACTGATTCAAAGCAGTCTTTCAAGTCATTCAAATATTGTTTTGTTTGAATTCAATGTTAGAACTGCAATCCATGAAGTTTTTTGTTTCCAGTTCTGCAAAAAAAACAGCTGTCAAGTCGGTTTTGCAATATTCTCTTCTTTTAAACAAGCAACATACAATTTCTCCAACACAGCCTAGCCGTTGTGTCTTGCCATGTAATGCCGTGTCTTGTCTCATTTTGTTTTTGTCTGGTCTTCTATTTCTCATTCTTATCGTTTCAGGTCAGACACTAGCAAAAGCGGGCACAGTGGAAGTGACGAAAGCCGGAACCGGGAGTGGGTGATGACGATGAGACCCACGCACCACACCGCGAGATCTCCTGTCGGCAACACTTCCGGTCCTTTCACCTACCTGCTTCCGGCCTGGTGGCAAGGGAGCTCCATTGGTCCTTGTTGCATGGCAACAGGAGTGCGGGGCTGACAGAGACAATGGCAGAGACAGAGGTGATGAGAGAGAGAGAGAGAGAGAGTCTGCGACTGGCTGGGATCGAGTCTTGGCAGAAAGCAATTTCATTAACTCGCACGAGAGATGGACATGCCAAGAGACACCGCCACAGAAGCACCGATACAATGATAATCAAAGACATATTAACAGAAGAGACTAAGACAGTGGAGAGAGAGAGAAACACTTGACACTTTTGACACTTGATATTTTATTGTCATTACCAAAGAGGTGAGAGAGAGAGAGAGAGAGAGAGGGGAGGGGGGAGAGAGAGAGAGAGAGAGAGAGAGAGAGAGAGAGAGAGAGAGAGAGAGAGAGGGGGGGGGGGGGAATGGGAGCGAATGAACAAAATTGTATTTAACCAAGGTAATAAAATAAGCATACAATGCTTTTTTTTTTTTCACCCAGCCCTGGAGCAAGAGAGAGAGAGAGAGAGAGAGAGAGAGAGAGAGAGAGAGAGAGAGAGAGAGAGAGAGACCCACCGAAATGTTTCCAAATCGAAACTAAAACAACCCTCTTCTCATCTTCTTCCTCTTCTGCTTCCACCTTCTCTCCTTCCCTCTCTGACTCAAATTCCTTCCCCATTCATTTAGCCCGTACTTGTGAAATGCCCGCGAGTAGACGTCCAGACAATATTTTTCTAAGCCCCCCCCCCCCCCCCCCCCCCCCCCCATCCTAACCCTAACCTTCTCTCCCCTTCCGCTGTCCCCACACCCCACCCCTACCTTCGGCATCCTCCATCACCCCCAACTTCCCGAGTTAAAAGTCAGTACTTAGCATCTTCACGCTTTTTAACGACCAACAACAACAACGACGACGACGAGGACAAACCAACTCAAGGAAACAAAAGAGACCAGCAAAGCCGAGTGCTGTCTCAAGGCACCCAGGCGTCAACGTTTAGACATGAAGGGGATCAACACCTTGCAGTTATCAACCAGCGTCGTGGGTTGTGTGTGTGACACTGAGAAGTGGTGGCAACACACGGAGAAAGCGAGTTCTGACTTGGCTTTCTTTGTAAATGGCTCCCCTCTCCAGCCAACCAGTTCGAGTAAGAAGCCTGAAATAAGCTTGCATTTTTCTCGAGTATACGTGAAGTAGCGAGAGCCGAGAGGAAGGAGAAGACGGGAGATGTACCCCCCTCCCCTCATTCCCTCGTTCCCCGCCTTTCTCCTCCTCCTCCTCCCTCCTACCCCCCCCCCCCCCCTACCCCGCTCACCCCCCCCCCCCTGCTGTCCCCTGCATGGTAGTTGTTCGCTGAAAGCTTGGGGAAATGACAAGATGGGGGATGGAGGGAACAATGACGCTCTCCGGGTTGTCTAAAGGGACAGGCAGTAGCAGTAGTAGTTGTAGTAGTAGTAGTAGTAGTAGTAGCCCGAGTCTGTAGCCCAGCGAGACACATCATCGCTCCCTGCACGGCGGAGTTGGTTGTAGAGAAGGACAGCGCACCAGTCTATGAGAGAGAGAGAGAGAGAGAGAGAGAGAGAGAGAGAGAGAGAGAGAGAGAGAGTTTTATTTGACGTGTTTTCACTCAGTTGTGATATTACACAGGGGAAAAAATCAACAATCAAACAGCAAATTCAAAAGTGCTAAGTACAATCATTTGCAAATTAACGATTGAAAAAGTGAAGTAGAAGCGTACAAATGCACGAGATAATCGATTGGACTATGCAATGCACTTCGTCCAGTATCATCTGGATTGAAATCCAGTGATGTAAAAGTTTATTAACCGGCTAATGCATGAACCGTCATCGCAATAACTTTTAGGTGATACGCTATATCTCTCGTAATTCCATAAGAAAATGCTAGCTGAATGCATTTTCTCTTGTCAGTGTTCAGTCTGGAATGTGCTTTCTATTCTTCTCGTCTCTGCTTTGCACCTCCCCTCCACCCCACCCCCCTCCTGCATCCTCCTCACCCCATTTCACCTTCTTCCCCCACCCCCGTCAGTGTGTGTGTGTGTGTGTGTGTGTGTGTGTGCTAATACCCCCTTTGACGCGGGAGGGACCAAGTGGCCGGCAACTGACCCTATCAAAGTGGTCACTGGCCTCCTCTTTTGCCGTCACCCCTCCCCCCTCGCTACTCTTCAACAGTCTCACACACACTCATCCTCCATCCCCCCCCCACCCCCATCCCCACCCCCACTCCCACTCCTCGCTCTCCCCTGCATTCCACCCACCCCCTACCACAACTCTTCACCCCTTCTTTTTTAATGCCTTGGTCTAAATCATAACTACTAATCATTTCGTGAGTACGGTTCATTCGCTTCGGCTGGGTTTTCAGGCATCTTTCCCTTTTGTTTGATTTATTCAGTTGTTCATGCGTCGATTTTTCCCTTCATTCACGGGATGGCCGATTCTTTCGTTTGTTTGGTCATTCAATCATTCATTCTGTTTCATTCATTTGTTCATGCAATTGTAGACCATGGCTTTCTCACTGGTTCAGGTCTCTCTCTCAGTCTCTGTCTCTCTGTCTGTGTGTGTGTGTGTGTGTGTGTGTGTGTGTCCCCCCCCCTCTCTCGATTTCTCTCACATGGCAACTTCAGTGTTATGAAAAGTATACAATTTCACTCTTTTGCGCTTTCTCTCTCTTTACCCCACGGACAGAGTGATCTCACCCCACCCCACCCCACCCCCACTCCAAGTTTGGATCCTGGATGTAAAAAAAAAAAAGGGGGAAAAGAAACAGATTCAAGACTAATGCTTCTGTTTCCCATGTGTATTGTGTCTCAGAATCAACCACACACCCTTCTCCCTCCCCCTCTTCCTCTATCACCACCCGATCTCCACCTCTCCACCAGTCTACCCGTTTCTTCCGATCAAAGTCCCCTTTTTGTATACATGAAGTAAAACAGAGACCCCCCACCCCACCCCTACTCCCAAATCCCTACTCTGGGGAGAAAAAAAAAAAAAAGAGGGTGGGTGGGTATGGAGGTAGGGGACGTCCTATTAATTTTCACGGCATACATGGCAGCTCGAGTTATGCCGGTGGTTATCTGATGACGAAACTCAACCCTCCAATGATAATAATAACCCGTCAGATTTCCCCTCCCCTCGGGATTACCGTTGGGACCTCCGGCGTGAAGAGGCATGATTAAGGGGATGGATCATGGAGGAGACGATGGAGGAGGAGGAGGAGGAGGAGGGAGAGAGAGGAGGAGGAGGAAGGGGGAGGGGAGGAGGCACAGGAGGAGGGAGCCTATCTGTCAGTCCGCCTGTCTTCTGTTGTCCAAGTGTCTAAAGGACACGTCAGCGCTACTCTTTTCAAGCCCCTGGGGGTCTCGGGTGTGAAGGATAGCTAGTCGGGACAATTCACACCTCTCTCTCTCTCTCGCTGAAAAAAAAGCGGGCACACAAGGGTGACAAACTCCTTCCTCTTCCTCTTCCTGCCTCTCGCCCCCCCCCCCCCCCCCCCACCCCCCACTCCCTCTCTCTCCATCACACGACTTCACTCTCTAGTCCCTTTCGTTGGTCTGGAAGGAATGGGAGAGTGGACGGGTTTCCTTGTTTTCTGCTAGTTCCACCATTGTGTGTTTGTGCCCCCCACCCCGCTTCCCCATTCGTTCATTCTTCCCCCTCTGGTCTTACCCTCTCCTCTCTTCCATCTGCATAATCTCCCCTCCCTTCCGGCTCCGTACCCCCCCCCCCCCCCCCCCCCCCCCCTTCCCGCTTTCCCTTTCTCCTTCCGTAAAGTTTTGATAGTTGTAGACAGTGTGCATGCACTACACTATTTATATCTCCCCCCCCCCCCCCCCCCCCCCCCAGTTTTTTTTTTTATAATTGCTATTTTCCCCTCTTTCGTTGTTTTTATTTAATTGTTACTTTTTCTCATTCTTCCGTCTTTTTTTTTTGACTAAGTATGTGACTGCTCTTTTCCTCTCTTTCTTTCGTAAATTTTCATTGTTCCTTTGTCTCTTTCTTTCCCTTTTTTTTCTTAACTCATTCATTTCATTTCTTCCCTTCTTTAATTCATGATCTATCATTCGGCTTCAATCACGCCTTGTATGATGCAACTGCATCGTTGATAACCCTTGGGATTTGCTGGTGATCGTCAGTCTGTCGATCATCTGGGAATTACACGGAATGACTGGAACATGACAGTGGAGAGATCAGGGCAGAGCGTGGATGGGAGGATGGGAAAGGGGGATGGGGTGAGAAGAGGGAAAGTAGGTCAGGGGGAGGTAGAATCTAGAGGACGCAAGTTCTCGGTGCTATCAACTGATTTCCTATCTAATGTGTTTGCCGGTTAGTAGGGAGAAACTCCAAAGAAAGCTCGACAGCAAAAGGTCTTCAAAGAAGAAGCCGCCCCCCTCCCAGCTCCCCCTTCTCTCCAACCCCACTTCCCATCCCCCTACTCAGACAAGTGTTTCGGCCATGAAAGAGCCGAGCCGCATCCAGGACATGACAACTAGATGGCTTTCTGTTGTCGGGAATATTTCTGGCGCTGTCATTTTTTGTTATTCTATGAAAGTTCAGTTGTCAGTTTTTTTTTTTTTTTCCACCGAAGATTCTGTCCACGAACACTGAAACAGGTTTTCGTTGTTCGAAGGGTCTTTCATGCCGCGGTAAATGCATTCTGAAACCTGGACCTGTCATTGCTGTCCAGATCGAAAAGACGGCAACAAGTATCCTGTTTACTTTTCAGTCTGGACAGGAGACCAGTGGGGAGGCCCGGTGGAGTGGGAACGAACTCCCAAGTCCTTGACTTGATCGGGGGAGAATATGTGATTGATATGGCGAGATTAACGTCATACATAGCCGGAGTCATGTTAGGACAAGTAGTTCACAGACGAGAGCCTCTGCACGAATGTTTAACCCATTCTACCAAGAAACCACTGGTTGAAAGAAGGCAGAGGTGAAAAAAAAAACAACCCAACTAGTTCATTCCCCCGGCGCTAAGTAAGCACGAATAACCGCTGGTTTTCAAAGACTACGGACATTGACATGATGTTTTTGTTTGTTGTTGCATCAAAAGGGCAGCATCATCCTACAACGTTACGTGACGTGTTTTCCCCGGAGGCTATTTTAATGACGCGCAAGTGGGCGGGTAATCCGATGAGCAGACAGATAAATCTTGAACGACTTTTTTTTTTTTTTTTTTTTTTTAAATCTCGGCGGTACACGCAGCGGCGAAAGGGTCAGTGCACTGTTCACACTACTGAACTTTTGAGCGACGATGTGCGAGCCCCTCGAGAGCAAAAGGCTCTCTTGGACTTTCTACGTACAGCTCCAAAACGATAACCGATTTTAGTGTGTACTCGTGAGACGGTACTTAAGTGTTTTGGTGCAGGAGCAGGAAATCTCTCTCTCTCTCTCTCTCTCTCTCTCTCTCTCTCTCTGTGACATATTTCAAATGGCATTCTCTCTCTCTCTCTCTCTCTCTCTCTCTCTCTCTCTCTCTCTCTCCAACATATTTTAAATGGCATCCTCTCTCTCTCTCTCTCTCCCTCCCCACCCCTTCCCACCACATATCTCAAATGGCATTTTTGTTCTAAGTCCACGCCGATGGTTCACATTCCGAAGTAGTGTTCCGATCTGCTTTGTTATTTTGATCGGAACATTCCATCATGTGCAGACGAATATGGGTCATGATTCCACGTGATTGTATTCTATGAGATGCAATGCGTGTGTGCCCGTATGCCCGTGGCTGTTCATTCCATGCGGATTTCTCGAATTTGTTTCGATGTATTTATATACTATTTAAATCCAATATATATACTTACTGAGTGGTGATCATTTTCATGGACATCTTTCTTTTTTCCTCCCATGTAGATATCTAGGAGGAAATGTGAAATGAAAAAGGAAAAGTTGTCTGTCAGTCGTCATGTTTCTATCGCTCTAGCTGTCCGCTTCGTGTTCACTTGTTTATTGGTTATGCTGTATTTATTTGATTTTTGTGTCTTTTTCTTTTTGTAAGTATAGATGGTTATTTCCAGTGTATGCAAGACGTGCGGCTTTTGAATGGAGAGAAACAAGTCTGATGTTTTTTGGAGAAAGATATTTGGATTGATATGATTTTTACATCTTTCTTCTCCACCTCTTCATTTTCCGTCTCCTCCCTCTTTTTCCTCCTACCCTTCGCCTCCTCCTCTTCCTCCTCCTCTTCCTCCTTCTCCTCCTCCTCTTCCCCCTCCTCCTCCTCTTCTCGTTGTTCTTCTCTTTTTCTCTCCCCCCTCTTTCTCTCTCTCTGTCGCTCCATCGATGGGGTTCTATTAGAAGAGTTTATCAGACCTGTATAAAAACTAACGCAGTCATAAGTCAGTTGTTTTTTTTTAATGCTTCTAATGTGAGCAGCTTGTTGGAGATAGCACTGATATTATGCCGAAAGAACATTCTGTGGTATCTGACTATTATGTACACAATCATCTTATTGCCTTGCTTTCAGTATGCGGGTTGTTGTGTTTGTTGTTAATGTTGAATCGCGAAATTGTACATGTTCTCTGTTAGTGGGTCTGATTCGCCGAGAGGTGCTGCAGAATGTGTGTCCAGTTAAAAACAAATGTGGAACCTAAATACACTCGCCTTTTTCTGGGAATTTCTGCAAATATGAGAATGATTTCTCGTTCTTGTGTTGTGTTGTTGTTGTTGTTGTTGTTGTTGTTCTTCTTCTTCTTCTTCTTCTTTTTATTCTTCCTCTTCCTCTGTTCCCTATTTCCCCGCTATCTCTGATTGTGTGTGTCCCTGTTTGTTTCCTCCTCGCTCTCTCTTTCTCTGATGTCTGTGTGTCTCTCTGTGTTTGTTTGTTTCCTCTGTCTGTCTCTTTCTGTCTGTCTGTCTGTCTGTCTGTCTCTCTCTGTCTCCCTCTCTCTCTCTCTCTGTCTGTCTGTCTGTCTGTCTCTCTCTCTCTCTCTCTGCGAACACTGTTTCTTGGCCAATATGAAACAAGGGCATAATGCCTTTAGCAAAAATATTTATGATCACAGATGCCTTTCATAGAAACGTGCCGTCAGTGCTCATCAAAGAGTCTAGTTTCTCATGTTCATCTTTGTACCTGGCTCAGTTTGTGTTTTGGTTGTCTTGGCTTGACAATCGTGCCTCATCTCTTTGTGCCTTTGTTGTCCTGGCTTGACAATGATGCCTCATCTCTTTGTGCCTTTGTTGTCCTGGCTTGACAATGATGCCTCATCTCTTTGTGTCTTTGTCGTCTTAGCTTGACAATGATGCCTCATCTGTTTGTGCCTTTGTTGTGTCCTGGCTTGACAAAGATGCCTCATCTGTTACCTCTGCTTATCAATCGGTCACACTTGTCGCGCGCGCGCGCGCGTGTGTACGTGTGTGTGTGTGTGTGTGTGTGTGTGTGTGTGTGTGTGTGTGTGTGTATACGTGCACGGCGCGCGTATTCGTGAGTTTTCCAGTTGTTAAAAGGGGTAGATATATCGCTTGCTCATCCACGTATACCGAGTCGTATACATCGAATGCTTTTCGACTTATCTTGTTTTGTAATGAATATATTGCCATATACGTATTAGGATGCTTATAGACCTGTGTCTGTCTGTCTGTCTGTCGTCTTCTCTCTCTCTCTCTCTCTCGCTCTCTCTCTCTCTCTCTCTCTCTCTCTCTCTCTCTCTCTCTCTCTCTCTCTCTCTCTCTCTCTCTCTCTCTCTCTCTCTCTCTCTCTCTCTCTCTCAGAATGTGTGTGTGTGTGTGTGTGTGTGTGTGTGTGTGTGTGTGTGTGAACCATAGCCTTTTTTCCCTACACGATTTATTGCTTCTGCATGGTAATGCCAGTGTGTGTTCTACCGAATGTGTTCGCAGTTGTTCTCAGAGAACTGCGTGGAACTGTATTAGAACTGTCTTTACCACTCGGATAACGATCCGTATATTCTGTGTTCATTGTTAATGGGTATTTTAGCCTCTTCATTGTTGAATTCCAAATAAACATGTACCTGCACATTTCAATGCGTCTGTTCGAAGTATGCAGTGATCCATACGTCTTCTGCAAGGTATGGTCTTCCTTTCTCTTTTTACCTCTGTCGTGTCTGTCTGTCTGTCTGTCTGTCTGTCTGTCGGTCTGTCGGGTCGGTCGGGTCGGTCTAATTCCCTCCCTCCCTCTCCTTCTTCTCTGTCTGTCTGTCTGTCTGTCTCTCTCTCTCTCTCTCTCTCTCTCTCTCTCTCTCTCTCTCTCTCTCTCTCTCTCTCTCTCTCTCGCTTGCTCTGTGTGCATGTGCGCATGTGTGTTTGCTTATTTGCTTGCATGTGTATGTTTGTATGTGTGTTTTGAGTGCTGCGTGAGTGCACGCGAGCATCATCATCATCGTGTGTGTGTGTGTGTGTGTGTGTGTGTGTGTGTGTGTGTGTGTGTGTGTGTGTGTGTGTGTGTGTGTGTGTGTGTGGTGTGTGTGTGTGTGTGTGTGTTTCCCTCTGTGTCTGTCTCTGTCTGTCTGTCTGTCTGTCTGTCTGTCTCTCTCTCTCTCTCTCTCTCTCTCTCTCTCTCTCTCTCTCTCTCTCTCTCTCTCTCTCTCTCTCTCTCAGGGGCCGAAATATCTCTTATAGAAATCCTGGATGTCCCGCTGATCAAAACACAGATCTCTGGATCACATCCTTGTTTCACATTTTAGTTTTTAGATGGTTATCTACTGTAACGAATATGGTGAATGCATCCATGTTTTCATTAAAACGTCCGTAATTGTCGAAATTAGAGCTAAGTCACTTACGGGAAGCGATATTATGGGGAAAGTGAGAAAGGGAATCGCTAATGTTGGAACCGTGGTTATGGCACGAGAGATTGAGTATAGAGGGATGGGGTTATGGTTTTATGTTCCTTAATCGCCCTCCCTTCCCCATAGCCAGATACCATTACTCCCCCGCCAGTCATTCCAACTACCCAACACTCTGCCATGCCCTGTGTCGTTCTCATTAGAACCTCTGCACTGGCAGCCCACAGGAAACGCGTCAGAGGAGACACCGCACTGCCGCGCTAAGTCACTTTCGGCGGATTTTAGTAGTGTCAGCTGTAATCACAAATTGCGCAGAACACCCCCCCCCTAAGCCCCTCCTTAGAGAAGAAAATGACTGCTTGGTCACAGAGTCAGCGTGAGTGAGCGTTCCGCTCTGGAATGATACATCCTGTTTCAGCTATTCACATTTCACCGATTGATTTTTTTTTTCTTCTTTTTTTTTTCTTCTGAATTACGTTTCCCCTAGTGACGATGTGCACACATCCATTACATTTGACCTAAATGCATGGAGCGTTGTTGTGCTGATGTGGGCTAAGCAGCCTGATCTGACGTGCATGTTGACAAAAAAAACAAACACTACAATAAACCCTCCAGATTTGTCTGTTGAATTGGGTCGGACGGGTGGGGTGGGGATGGGCGTAGGGGTTGGGGCTCTCATCATCAAAATCTTCACAGAAGTGGGAGGGAAGGACCTCACATCTTTAAAACTCAGATAATCAGGACAAAGGCATCGAGTGGAGGGGAGGGGGACTCTTAACTTCCAAATTTCTTTTTAATTGAAAAAAAAAAAAAAGAGATGAACTGCGGAGGAGGGGAGTGGGATGGAGCGGGACTCTCATCATTCAAAATCTGGTAAAGCTGGCGAAGGGGATGTAGCACGTAAACACGGGGGACAGGGAAGATGGGCAGGGTTTGGGGTGGGTGGGGGGCGCAATTTTTTTACATTCAGTCCACTTTTGTTCACCTAAAGAAGCAAAACGGCTCAAATTCATGCACTCTGACTGAAGATGTCCCTAACACGTCTCATCAAAATGTCATTCAGGAAGACACAATGTTATGACTTAATGCATATTAATTTTTTTTCAATGTGCCCCCATCCCCGTTCCTCTTTTTCGCTGGGTGTTGAATGGGAGAGGGAAGGGGGGGGGGGGGGGGACAGAAAGTCTCCCCCCATCCCCCCCCCCCCCCCACACCTCCTCTCTTGTCTGCTCCCCGGTATCGACGTCACTGTTGACAAACGGGATAAATGTTGAAACAGCGGATTTTGTAGCGAAAAACGCTACACCGGAGACCAGGTTACTGAGAGTTTGAGTGAGTCCTCAGTACAGTATAGCTGAAGACAGTGCTTCTCTGGGTCTCACCCGCACCTTCGGGTGTATCCTTTTCTTCACGTACCGCGAACATCGTGCACCGTACACGAACAGCTCAGGACACATGGATTATGCACTGCAAACACAGCACAACATCATTCGTTTTCTTTTAGTCGTCTTTAGCGTGTTTGTTTTGTTTTTTTTCCTTCACCACATAAAATGTGCTTTAATGGTTTTGTTTTTTTGTTTGCGTTTAGGGTTTTGTTGTTGTTGTTGCTTTTTGATAATTGTTTTGTTTGTTTGTTTTTGTTTTCTCTCGCTCTCTCTCTCTCTCTCTTGAGCCCTGAGCTCTCTCTCCTCTCTCTCTCTCTCTCTCTCTCACCTGTGTGTGTGTGTGTGTGTGTGTGTGTGTGTGTGAATGAATTGAAACCAGCTTTCAACATATCATTTATCACCCTATAGACAAATAGGCCGATGCCTCAACATATCAACGGTTTAATGTATGACAAGCATGGACAGCACAGGCAGACGGGGATCAGAGTGAGGGGGATAGGGGAAGTGGGGATGAAAGGGTAGGGTATGGAACATGAGGGACGAAAATTTGACAATGGCGCAAAGATGGTGATGTTCGTACGACAACACGATAACTCGATGTCAGAGGCTTAAAACATAATTTTCTTCCCACTAAAACTTTTACCCCCGTTCTTGACTCTTGCACACCATACTAGACGAACGATTTAACCGGCATCGAGTTTTGGTCATCTGCTGGGAAAGCTCATCTTGCACACACGTAAAATACCATCACTAACTTTCGGAAGAGAAGGCCAGTTTGGCCGTTGGTATGGATAACAAGTTACACATGGCAAGCACCACGCGTGAGAAATAGAAAGAATGAAGTAAGTAAGGAAATTGAGTGATCGATATTGAGTAATATGGCTTAGATGGCACGGGAAACGACTGAATGAAGCGTCAGCTGGCAGCTCTTCACTCGGCACTACCCAGGTAGGCAGCCCGTTGTGTAAATGAGTGTGAATTTGTAAAGCGCTTAAAAACTGGTCTCTAGCCGAGGGTAGGCGCTATATTCACAATAATAATCATAATGATTTAAGAGAGTGAACCCTCCACGGCTGCCCCACCAAGCGGAGGACGTTAGCATATAATAATAATAATGTTTATTTCTATAGCGCATATTCCATAAAAATGCTCAACAGCGCTTTACATTTCAAAAAAGAGCAAAACTGAAATTAAAAAAAAAAGCAAAATATGTAGTACATAGGGGTGGGGATGGGAGGTGGGGATTGGGGCGCGAGTCAGGGAGACGATAATGCCTGACCCCATTTAGAAAAGATTTCGTCTTCAGTCTCTTCCCTTCAAGCACATTTTTTTTCTTTTGTAATGAAGTCAATTTTTAACGGAAAGAAGCGAAATTAGAAACTACATTCCTTAAACGCCACGTGTCTTTTTCACCGCTACCTCTTGTGTATGAGGTTGTTTTTTTTTTGTTTATGAGGCTTTATATACTATATGTCCGGCCAGGCCAATTTTGTAAACTTGCTGGCGATTGGTAGAAAGACCCGTCGGTATTCACATGCTATCTGATGACGTAGAGTGTTGTGATGGCAGACATGCAGGTACTCAACTGTACAAGTACTCAACCGCACTGAGGGGTGGCAAGGTAAGCAGAGTCTCATACTCCAGGAGACATTACAAATGTCCCCTCCATAACCGTGTGACTGGACGGCTATATTCAAATTCCGCTCTGCTGGGCTTTTCTCTTTTCCTCGATTTTGTTTGAAGATATTTCTTCTCTCCTCAGGTCTTTTCGCTGTTTTTTCTCCTCACTTAATATGTGACGGAACAGTTTAAACAGATCATCTTTTCAATTGAAAAAAAAAAAAGATGAGAGAGAGAGAGAGAGAGAGAGAGAGAGAGAGAGAGAGAGAGAGGGGGGGGGGGGGGGGAATTAACGTGCAACTAACGACAACATGATGAATGGAAAAAAAAAACGACAAAGGCCGGGGATAGAGTGGGAAGTGTGTGTGTGGGAAACGTTGAGAGAAGAAGAAAACAAAGACAAAGAAGTAAAAAGACAACGAACAAGGAGAATGAGAAGGAGACAATTAAGAAGGCAACAAGCAAACACACAAATAAACGAATAAGAAAGGGAAAGAAGTAAAATGGAGACAAAGAACGACGAGGAGTTACGGAAGAAGGTGATAACGAAGAAGAAGAAGAAGAAGAAGAAGAAGAAGAAGAAAGGCGGTGAAGAAGAAGAAGAACAAGAACGATAACGAAGAAGAGGGAGGATAATAAGAAGAGCACAACGAAGAACTAAAAGGAAAAAAAAAGTTAAGAAAGAGAGAAGAAAAAAAAAAAAAAAAAAAAAAAAGGTAAGACTGGCACACTTCTCCAGCAAAATCAAATTTCACGGGACCCTCGAAAAAGAAAGAAGCAAATTACACACGCGCGCTAGGAAGACAGCCAATTTGCACGGGGGAAGATGGCCGGAAAAACATCTCTTTTAGAAGACGAAGGTCCCAACCATGAAGAGAATAGATGGATCACGCACCACCACCCTTCCTCTTCTCCCTTCCCCCTCCCTCTACTCCCAACCTCCCTCGCGGTAACTCAAGACGGCGCGTACATCAGGGCAACCCCGCGCGCCCCCTCTCACATTATCTACAATTTTCGAGCTTCGTCCTGAAACCCGCAAGAGCCCTAATCACTGAAATTATACACAAGTTTGTATGATCTGGGTTTGGCTAATGGTTTCTTGGGGGTGTGTTGGTTGGGGGGACTTAATTTTTTTTTTTTTTCTTTTTTTTTTTCCCCCTAAGAGAGAGGGAAGAGGTATAGAGAGACCTGACCTTGTATCTTCAGACCTCGTCCAAGTACCCACTAAATCTGTCTTGAAAAAGAAACAAAAAAAAAAAAAAAAAAAAAAAAGAAAAAAAAAAAGAAAAAAAAGTGGAAGCAGAAAAAAAGAAGAGACGACGAGGAGGAGGAAGAAGACAGACTCAGATTTCAGGTCGACGTGTTTTGAAGACTGTGAAATTATTTGCCTGTCAAAATAAGACGAGGCTTGCTGTGACTCGGGGCTGACTGGTATAAACCATTCAGAGATAGAAAATAGCACGAGCGGAATGGCTTTGCTGTCATAGCTTTTGTGGTTTTATTCTATTTATTTCTTTTGTGTGTGTGTGTGTGTGTGTGTGGTGTGTGTTTCCAAATGCCGGCACCGTCCAACAGAAGATACGACGAGCAGATCATGAAGTATGGTGATGAACAAAAAGTCGTCAAACACTGCCCACGGAGGTCATTTTTCTGTCATTCAAGCTTTCGTCTGTGAAAGGCTTCATCAGGAACCGGATCGTACTTTCATCTCCACAGCTGAAATGAGATCAATACAATTGACGTCATAGTAGGACTACATCAATTTAGAAAAGACGTCACACGTTTCGTTTTCTTTTTTTTTTTTTTTTACTGTTAGTAGAGTTTTTTCACCGAAGCCTGTAGAGTCCATTTTTCACTGTATTCTGTAGAGTCCTACATTCACTGTACCCTGTAGAGTCCACAGTGGAAGGTGGGCTCTACAGCATGCAGTGAAAAGGTGGACTCTACAGGGTACAGTTAAAGGTGAAACTCTACAGGGTACAGTGAACTCTACAGGGTACACTGAAACTTTACAGTAAAAGAGAAAATAATGTGATGTGACATCTTTTCTAAATTGATGCAGTTCTACTATGGCGTCAGTTGTATTGATGTCATTTCAGCTATGGAGTTGAAAGTACGATCCGGTTCCTGAAGTAGCCTTTTGAAAGGCAAAAGATTAAATTATAAAAAAGAGAATTCTGTGGGCGGTGTTGATGACTTATTGTTCATCACCATATATACATCTCCCACACACATAAATATATACACATATATATGTGTGCGCTTGTTGATTAATATATATATATATATATATAAACAAAAGGTGCTGTTATGTCTTAGAGTGAAGAAATAGGAGAAGAGATAAGCATTCATATCTGCAGTAGCAGTTAATTTTGCCTAACTGACAGCATGTGCTTGAGAGGGTGAGTGGAGAATAATAAATGCTTCTCAAATGAGTTTTCCGCAAACTTATTGTCTCCGAGGAGGAAACACTCTCCAATGGAAATTCACTAACATATAACTCCTGGTCAGATACCGATATAACTCCTGTCAGATACCGGTATTTCGAAACTTGATTTTGTTTCCTTAGCGACCGCGGAAAATGGTAACTTAGCTCCTCTGCCTTTTCGGTTTTAAGAAGAATGCTATCCCAGAAAAAGGCTGGTGTGCAATACCATGGTATGTTTGTTGAGATTAAAAAAAAAAACAACAACAACAACCAAAGGTGCCACCTAAGAAGCAAAGAAAATCATAAAAGAACAAAACAAGCTACAGACTCTAGTGAAAAGTAGAAATATATAAAATGATAACCTTTTAAGACACAAGTGCTGAGGGCCGGTTCTTGGAATGAATCCGCAAGGGACTAAATTATAATTGACTAATAAATTCCAAGGATAAGTACCGAGCGACATTCCAGCAACTTACAGAGCAGATTGGTGTTGCAAAGACTGCAAAAAATATTCAATTATAAAACAAACTTGCTCTTATGTCTTAGAGTGAAGAAATAGGGGAAGATAAGCATTCATATCTGCAGTGGCAGTTAATTCTGCCTAACTAACACAGTACGTGCTTGAGAAGGTGAGTGGGGAATAATAAATGCTTCTCAAATGAGTCTTCAGCAAGCTTATAGTCTCCATATCCTTGGAATTTTATTAGTCAATTATAATTTAGTCCCTTGCAGATTCATTCCAAGAACTGGCCCTCAGCACTTGTGTCTTAAGAGGTTATCTTTTTATATTTTTTTCATGATTTTTTCTTTTGCTTCTTAGGTGGCTTCTTAGGTGGTACCTTTGGTTTTTTTTTTTTTTTTTTTTAAACTCAACAAACATACTATGGTACTGCACACCAGCCTTTTTCTGGGATAGCATTCTTCTTAAAACCGAAGCAAATCGCTTGATTTGCTTCGGGCATACGAAACTGAATTTAAATCGACACAGAGAAGTATTTGAAATACGTTTTTTTTTTTTTTTTTTGAAGATCATGTACATTATGCAGGGCCATCAAGGTACCACCTTACTCGGCGGAAAATATGGATATATTTTTTTCTAATCTGAAAAGGTCAACCAACTTTTAAAGCATGAATTACAAGCTGTCTGCTTCCTGATTCTCCAAACAGGGCAAAGTGTGTAAGCACAGGTAAAACATTATATTGTTTTACATCGACGAATCTAGCTTATTACAAAATGCTTGTCGGAACCATTTCAAAAATAAACAAGAATTACTGATTTTGAATGAAATCGTTTTGATTCGATTTTGTCGAAAGTAAGGACTATAAATTCTTTGATATATAAATTCGAACTAAATGATTTCAAAAACCTAAATTTACTAAAAAAAAATGTAACCCATTTTGTGGTGAAAAGATGTCAAATGTTAAGATACTTTTTCACTGAAAATACACACGAAAACGTTTTTTGCTTGCCTACTCTGAATCTTCCATGGATGAAGTTTTCAGCAGTCCATTACAATTACGTGGCCCTGCTTTATGATTAATTCAAAGTCTCTCTCTCTCTCTCTCTCTCTCTCTCTCCCCCCCCCCCCCCCCCCCTTTTTTTTTCTTTTTTTTTTTTCTTTTTTTCCCCCCCCTTTTTTCTTTCTTTTTATATTTATTGTTAATTAAACGAACCCCGTACCCTATTCCGACTTTCCAAAATGCCTTCCCACTTCATTCTGGTGCTATAAAAAAAAAGTCTGGTCAGGCTACCTCGTTTAAGTTAGATTTGTTTGTAAAGGGTTGTTTTTCTTTCATTTGTTTTTCCTTTTTGTCTTTCTTCTTCTTTCTCTTTCTTTTTTTTTTTTCTTCTGTCTAAGATCACACACATGAACACACACACACAAGACACACACAATACACACACACACACACACACACACACACACACACACACACACACACACACACACACACATACACACACACAACACACACACTCACACACCACACACACACACACACACACACACACACACACACACACACACACACACACACACACACACACGTCACACACAACACATCACACACACACACACACAAACACACACACACATACACATACACACACACACACCACCACACAGTGCACACACACACACACGCTTACACACACACACACCACCCACAAGCCTCCACTGGTGACCGTGCAACTGACACGCCCCCAAGCCTCCAGCCGTAAATCAGTGAAGCATTTGGCTGAGTTCAGACGGCCACTATGTAATTCTCCTCCTGCATTTCCTACTCGCCTCGACCACCGTTTTCTTCACATACTCCCGCTCCCTGTCCTTTTCAACTCCATGTACTATTTCGACGTCTTCATAGTTTTGGCAACTTTGCTGTTCCTGTATTTAAGTCTTCTACCTGTTTTCTACTTTTTTCTTCATCTTTTCCTGCTTTCTCTTCATTTCCCTACTTCCTTTTACCTCTTCCTGCTTTCTCTTTATCTACATACTTACCTTTTCCTGCTTTCTTTTTCATCTAACTGCTCACTTACCCCTTCCTGCTTTTATCTTCCTTTTCCTGCTTACTTACCTTGTCCTGCTTTTATCTTCCTTTTCCTACTTACTTACCTTTTCCTGCTTTCATTTTCCTTTTCCTACTTTTTTTTTTTTTTTACCTTTTTGTGTTTTATTTTCCTTTTCCTATTTACTTACATTTTCCTGTTTTTTCTCTTCCTTGTCCCTATTTACTTACCTTTTCCTGATTTCTCTTTCTTGTCCTTACTTTCTTACCTTTTCCTGCTTTTCATTCATCTACTTACTTACCTAGTATACCTTTTTGATGCTTTATATTCATCTGTCTACTTACCTTTTCATGTTTTCTTCATCTACCTTCTTACCTTTTCCGTTTTTCTCTTCTTCCTTCCCCTACTTACTTACCTTTTCCTGCTTTCCTACTTTCTCTTCCTTCCCCTACTTACTTACCTTTTCCTGCTTTGCTTTCCTACTTTCTCTTCCTTCCCCTACTTACTTACCTTTTCCTGCTTTCCTACTTTCTCTTCCTTCCCCTACTTACTTACCTTTTCCTGCTTTCCTACTTTCTCTTCCTTCCCCTACTTACTTACCTTTTTCTGCTTTTCTCTTCCTCTTCCTTCCCTATTTACTTACGTTTTCCTGCTTTTTTCTTCCTTGTCCCTATTTACTTACCTTTTCCTGATTTCTCTTCTTGTCTACTTTCTTACCTTTTCCTTATTTATATTCATCTACTTACTTACCTTTCATGTTTTGCTTCATTTACCTACTTATCTTTTCCTGTTTTCTTTCCCTTTCCCTACTTACTTACCTTTTCCTGCTTTCTCTTCCTTTCCCTACTTTTTTTTCTTCTCTCCCTCTCTCTGTCTCTCTGTCTCTGTCTGTCTGTCTCTCTCTCTCTCTCTCTCTCTCTCTCTCTCTCTCTCTCTCTCTCTCTCTCTCTCTCGCTCGCTCCTTTTTTTTTTTTTTTTTTTTTTTTTTTTACATTTTCCTGGTTTCTCTCTTCCTTTTCATGATAGTGTGACATTTCCTGCTTTCCCTACATGTAAATGCTTGTTCCCCTTTCCCCTGCTTTCCCTACCTTTTCAAATTTAAACAAAAGATCCTGCTTCCCTCAGTTTTTCATGCTCTTGTTTCTTAAGAACCTTTTCCTGTTTTTTGTTACATTTTTCGTTCCTACCAATTCTTACTTAGTAACCTTTTCCTGCTCGTTCAACTTTTCATGTTTTCTCTATCTTTTCTCCGTTTGATTTTTTTTTTTTTCTGCTTACCGTTACGTTTTTTTCTGCTTACCATGCCTTTTCCTACTTGTTTACCTTCTTCGTGCTTTCTCTGCCTTTTCCTGCTGTATTTTCCCTCTTTTCCCCGCTGTCCATGCCTGTTCCTGAATGTTTACCTTTTTCCCCTCTGCTTTTTCATGCTTCTCCTGTTGTTTACCCTTTACGTGCTTGCCATACTTTCCCCTGTTTGTATACCTTTTCCTGCTTTCCAGATCTTTTCCTACTTTCACCATCTTTCCTTACTTATCCTAACTTGCCCATCTTTCCCACTCTTTTTGATAGAATCATACCTTTCCTGGTTCTCTCTCTCTCTCTCTTCTCTCTCTCTCTCTCTCTCTCTCTCTCTCTCTCTCTCTCTCTCTCTCTCTCTCTCTCTGGTTACGAACCAAGATGCGCCGAATAATAAAAACCAAAGTGCAAAATAACGCTTATGTGATACACAATACAAAACATACAAGTACTTTTTGGCAAATTTATCTTCTTAAGACGTCCAGAAAATGGAAAAAAAACGCACTTAAGAATACTCCAGATCGTAGTGAGCATGAAAACACTATGGCAACCTTGCCGTACCGTTATGTGTGTTGTTTATCCGTCCTGGCAATTGCCATTTAGGGAGAATTATATGATTTTGTGTCATTTCTATGTGTCTCTTGTTCGTAATGTCTCAAGAAGACATATTCGTTAAAATTTACTTGTCTTTTATGTATTGTGTATTCAGTTACTGTTACTGAGTACTTCACTGGTTTATTGGCTTGTTTTCAGCGACGATGCAGTCTGCTTCAATCTCTTTTTTCTGTTTCATTTTTCTGTCTTTGCTACTGTCACAACCGTTTCCGTCTCCTCCTTGCTGCAGGCGTTACCTACTTTCCCGACCTTTCCTATTTTTTTTCTCCAGCCTTTTCTTTCCCGCTGTGTGTGTGTGTGTGTGTGTGTGTGTGTGTGTGTGTGTGTGTGTGTGTGTGTTTTCTAATTTCCTTAATTTTTTACCACCTTTTCTGATTTCTTCCCTCTTTTCCTCATTTGTTGTTATTCGTTGGTTTTTCCTCTAAACCATTTGTTTTGTTCTTTCTAAACTTCTTCTTAGCCTTATTGACTTTTTACCCTATTCTTTCCTTCACTTCTTCTTAACTGCTCCCTCTTTTTGTTTTCTATCAATCCCATATTCGTCCTTGCACTTCTTCCTATGTTAGCCCTTTTCTTTCTGCCATTTCCCTATTCTCTCCTCCTGCACTCTTCTTACATTAGCTCTTTTCTTTCTACCATTTCCCAAATCTTCCCTGTTGCACTTGTAACATTTGCGCCTTTCTTTCTACCATTTCCCCAATTCTTTCCTGCTCTTCTTTACAGTTGCCATTTCAATCTACCAATTTCCTTTCCTTTCCTGCACTTCATCGCACAATTTGCCCTCATCTCTCGACCATTTCCCTGTTTTGCTCTACACTTTTTCTCACTTGTTCCCTCTCTTTCCCACCATTTCCCTATACTTCCCTACACATCTCACTTTTTTTTTCTTTTCTTTCTTCCATTTTTCTTTCCTTTCCTACATTTCTTCTCACACCATTTTCCCAATCTTTCTACAATTTCCGTATTCATTCCCACGCTTCTTCTTATCTGTCGCCTATCCTTTCTCCATTTTCCAATTCTTCCCTACACTTGTTATCTTTTCGCTATTCTTTTTACCATTTCCCGGTTCTTTCCTACACTTCTTCCAACCTTTCCTCTTTTGTTTCTACCACTCCAGGTCCCTGTTATTTTCTATACTTTACCTCACATTTTGCCATACTTTTTTTTTTTCTACCGTTCCTACTTTTGTTCCTACTGTCCTTCAGCTTTTCCTTTTTTGCGACTTTTTCCAACCTTTCCCTTGTTAAATCGACTCTAACTCTCTTAACCTGTTTTTTCGGTGTATAGTCAGTTTCTTTTTTGACTATTTTCTTCAACTGTGTCCTGTCTGTTCCTTTATCACCTACATTGCACATCTTTCTGCTTCTTTTTATTTTTTCCTGCTCTTTTCCAGCCCTTTCCATGGCCTCTCTAAATACCCCCCCCCCCCCCCCCTCCCACCTTTGTTCTCTCTCCCCCATTTTTTTTAAAAACCCAATCCTATTTGGTCATATTTTCCCGAACTTTACCCACTTTATTCCAAACCTTCTACTTCTTATCTACCTACCTTTAATTCCTTTTAAAGAACTTTTGACGACTTTCTCTCCCTTTTCCTTTTTTCTCAAAGACCTTTTACCACCTGCTAGGTAAGATGGCAAATGTGGTGATAGAGACGCAGCTTATGCGTCGTAAGACGGAAGGCTAGTGAGGTAAATGGACGGTTTGCTCGTGATTTGCTTTCTCAACACGATTTTGACAGGTAGGGTTTGCAGCAGAAGAACCGACGCAGTAACAGCAGGGTAAGGTAGGAACAGAAACAAAAAAAGAAGCAGGGATAAAGTATTGCTGACTGAACGCACCTGGCACTAGTAGAGAGCCGCTGCTAACTAGCGGCTGTCACTGTAATAAGCCTTCCGCTGTGACACGTGCATGTTGGCAGCGTTCGTCTAAGTGGCACGAGCGGCAGTGTGGGTTAAGGAGAGCAAAAAAATAAGAAGAGGACGAAACACTGGAAAGGAAAGCTGGAGGAGGGAGGACGAAAAGGGAATGCGGTGTAGGAGGGGGTGGGGGTGAGGGCAGGAAGAGGAAGCGAAGAGAGCAAAATGTGAATCGGAAAAAAAAGAGAAAGACTGTTTTCGGGCGCGGTAAAGAAAGGGGTTGAGGTGGTGGGGGGTAGGAAAAGGGGGGTTGGGGGGGGGGGGGGGGGGGGGGGTTGTTGCGTCTTTCCTGTCGGTAACTCTTCTTCCATTCAATCACTGGAGTGAATAAAATTAATACATGGGTGCGAAAACTGCAAATCTTTTGGAAGGAGCAAAAAAAAAAAAAAAAAAAAAAAAAAAAAAAAAAAAGGAAACCACAACAACACAAACAAAAATTTAACCTAAAACAAATATTGTAACCTGAATTGAGTCGGATTTTTTTTTTCGTCATAAATCGTGAATTCGCTCTGCCAATTTACGGCCCATTTTTTTTTTTTTTTTTTTTTATTATTCTTTCATTTTATTTCGTTTTATTTATTTTTGTGTCCGCAGTTCTTGGAGTGGAATGAAGAGGGGGAGAAACGTCGTCGTCCCTACAAGAATAGGACAAAGAAGAAAACATAAGTCAGGAAAAAGAAGGAAGGAAAGAAAGAAGAGAGAGAGAGAGAGAGAGAGAGAGAGAGAGAGAGAGAGAGAGAGAGAGAGAGAGAGAGAGAGAGAACGCAGAAAGAAAGAAAGAAATATGAATAGATAACGAATAGCCAACCAAGGTATAACGAATACCAATCAAAGTCCGAAGAGAGAGCCTGATCCTCCTCTACATTCCTGCTCTTTTGACGCTAGTCAATGCAGGGAGGTGGAATGTATCGTGCTATATCTTGGGAAAAAAAAAGTTTAGAGGAGACAGGAGGAGCGGCATCTTCACCTTTCGAGAGTTGGAGTCCCGCGGCGCACACTGAAAGCATTCACCACTTCCTGTTGATCTGATTCCTTTGCGTCATCTTCTGTTCAGCCAGTCTCGCGCTAAAAAGGCAGGCAGCAAGAAGATGACATAGGAGGTCACCTGAGAGGGCAGCCACATCAATTGAAAATTTCCCCTCGCCTGGAACAACAAGAACACCAGCAGCAGCAACAGCAGAAACAAAAAGAACAATAGCAGCAGCAACAGCAGGAACAATAGCAGCAGCAGCAGCAAAAGCAGGAACAACAAGAACAACAGCAGCAGCAGCAGCAACAGCAGTAACCTCAAGAAAAAACAACAGCGACAGCAGAAACAACAAGAACAACAACAGCAGCAGCAACGGCAGGAACAACAAGAACAATAGCAGCAGCAGCAGCAACAACAGCAGGAACAACAAGAACAACAATAGCAGCTGCAACAGCAGGAACAACAAGAACAATAGCAGCAGCAGCAACAACAACAAGAACAGCAGCTGCAACAGCTGGAACAACAAGAACAATAGCAGCAGCAACAGGAAAGAACAAAAACAGCCGCAGCAACAGCAGGAACAAGAACAACAGCAGCAGCAGCAACAGCAGCAGCAGAAGAAACTCACTCACTCTCTCACACTCTCACTCACTCTCTCTCACTCTCTCTCACTCTCTCACTCACTCTCTCTCTCTCACACACACACACACACACACACACACACACACACACACACACACACACACACACACACACACACACACACACACGCACACACACATGTATCATTTTCTTTACATTAATGTATCGCGTTCTAGGACAGTTACACCTAAAGCCTTAGTCATGCTATAAAGAAAGTCGGGTGTTCGGTAACTTGTTCGGTCATAAATACCGACTTCATTTGATAGATTACGTGCCCTCTAGCCTGCGTTTATGATCTCAATTCGTTTGTTTTCCTGGCACATTGTCAACAAACTCCAATCGTCCAAAAGTGTGTGGACAACAGGATTACTGAAAGATTCATGAGCCAGTGGATTGGAGTATGTTATGTTTCCTTGAAACAGGTTTTCCAGCGGAATTTAACAGATATGCCAATACACGTTAACAGGTTACAGTCTGGGCGCATCAGCAAACGTAAACAAAGGGCATGCAACTCCCTAAAACTTTCAACGATCTGGTCAAAGATCGAGAGGGGAGTTAGTGCAAACATATCTTATACACTTGCAAGTTAGCTCCCCCAGGGATCAATTGAACAATCATGTGTGTTTTATCAAATAATCAAGGACTTCTACTGAAAAGCACTCCTTTAAACAATGATAAAGTTAAGCATGATCATTAGTTTTTAGATAGTTGGCGTAATGGACGTTTTATATGGGCTCCCAACTTAGCAGATGTAATTGTTTCAAAAAGATAACTGCTAATCTAATCTGTTAGCTCAAATAGTTTCTATTAAATAATAGCCACGATCATTCTTCTACTATTTTGGAAAACAAAAAAGTGGCTTTATTCCCAACGCTCTATTCCCGATTTCGGGAAGAGTGTACAAGTGTATAATAAGAAACGGAAGCTAATGAAATGTGTTAATTGTGTCAGTGTTTTTTAATACATTAGAAGACATTTTAAAACAAGGTTTAAACATACTTATCCTATCCAATCCGAATTGTGTTCAACATTTAGTATCCAGCACTGTTAAGAACAATGGACCATACGTATATGTGTCGAAAGCTAAAAATCAATAAGTTTAAATCGCATACACGATGCAACTTCTCCCAGCAAAATAATACACAAAACAGTAGTATAGAAGAAATAATAAGACTATGACGATAACTTTGAACTATGTGAGTCGGACAAAAATGTTTTTCAAAGGTAAATTGTAACATGGAACACAGTCGTTCTCCGTTTCTGAATGATGGGGGTGAATGTACAGCCATACTGTAAATTACATCAACAGCAGAAAGAGAAAGTATGTGTGAGTTCTGCTGGTACTAAGTAACTGCTTCATACACAGTAATGGGTGTGTTCACATAAAGCAGAAAGGTTTAACGTTTGTTTTGTTATCTATGTAAAACAAAATCTGTAACTTGTATCAGGCCAGAAGACGGGCACATAGATGTTGATGATACGAGTTGTACAATTTCCGAAAAAAAAAAAAGCAATAAACATTCCAGTACTGGCGGCATTAGAAAAACCTATATGCAGTGTGTGATATGGAAACAATTAACGACCGTAACAGGGAGAACAAATTGTCACATAAGAACAAGTTCCAGTAAAACATCTGGGTCCTTTAAGCAACCTTGCGGAATTTTTTCTGTGCAAAAAAAATGAAAGAACTGGAACAAATCAAACATACCTGTTTCTGTTCAACATTGTATCTCGTTATGTTCGTCATTCCGAACGTAATTGGCAGTCCAGAAGAATGAAAAGATAGGGAAGATTGCCTAATAATACTTCTTGCACCATTGTTTTTCTCCCACCCATTTTGTTGACTTAGCATTGTAATGAAGAGGCCGACTGTTTGTCCAGTCCCTTATGCAAATTCTGGGTAGTTTTGCAAATGTCGGGGGATTAGTTTCTTTGGGTGTTCTTCAAGTGTTCGAACTGAAATACCACAAAATATCAAATTTGAAAAGATGAGTGATTGCTCTTTCTTTTGTTTTCATGTTGTTTATCTTGCCTGAAGAAGACTAAAGAGGTCGAAACGCGTCGGGCTTTGTCTTGTCGTTTGTTTGTCACTGTTGTTTTGCGGGCTTACTAATTTTTTTTTTGAATAAATACCGAGTGTGCGGCTACCTTAATTTAGATGTTGAAGTATGAGGAGATATAAGGGTGTAACTGGGATATCCAGGAGGCACGGATGAGGGCCGGCAGTACTGGAAGAGGAATACATCTCACCTCGACCAATGGATATTCGATTCCTCTCTGGACTTAGGGAGTAGCAACTGAGGGTGGGTGTTGGCGTTTCAGTCCAGTGGCCATCAGCTTGCACATGGCTCTGGAGGACCATTCACGCTTTCTTAGCGTCGAGAGGGAACACCACCGTGAAGGCTTCAGCCTTGCACCTTGGGGACTGTGGGTGGAAGTAAATACTTGAGGTATTTGGTCTTGGCCTATGCAGAGGCCAGGGCTGCTGGAACAATAAGTGGTTTAAGTGAACTGAACATGAGTTAGACCTTGTACATTAACCACACGTTATCGAACTCTTTGTTGTGTATGTGTAGAGTTGCACTAGTGATTCCATTGGTTTGAACAAAAAAAAAAAAAGGAAAAGGAGACTTTCAATTTTCACAGCCGTGTGTGTGTGTGTGTGTGTGTGTGTGTGTGTGTGTGTGTATGTGTGGACAGGGAGCTTTCAACCATCGAGAGTGTCTGCAATATCAGAAGACCTGTGGGAAAGGCCGACAGGAGTTCTTTCAGTGGAGAGGGCGAATTGCAGTAGAGTTCGGGGGACTGGATTCGAGGTCACATCTACAGCTACCCTGCCAGTATTTCCCAGCTTGTATTCAGCCAAATCATGACGACTGGAGGACAGTGTGGCTTCTTCCGGGAGGTCAAAGTGACTTACGGGGAAAAAAAAAAAAAAAAAAAAAAGGAAGAAAGAAAGAAAGGCGGATGAAAGGCCCGAACAGTTCAGTCAAGAGAGACAACTTGCAAGCTGTGCGAAGGTTTCTTCTATTTGTTGCCATATGCGCGTAACTACACAGAGAACTGGAATGCTACCTTTTCCCCATAATCAAGAAAAACTGGAAAAAAAAAAATGGGGAAGCAATCAACGGATTACCTGCTGGCTGTTTACATTTTTGTACGATACAGATAGCCCGTAATGTGTGGTGAGTTGTAAGGGCTATGAGTCACGATCAATAGAATTTCATTACAAAAATGTTACTGATGTCCTGTCACCTTTGCGAGGGCCCGGTATGAGTGACAGAGTGGGTGTGCCTACGAGAGAGGTCACTTTGTGTAGAGTGTGAACGCTTTTGTCCATACCTCTCCTCAACCCAAGTCTGATAATCATATGTCAATGCAGAGGGGGGAAGGCTGGGAAGACCTTAACTTGAAACAGTTTAGTCAAAGATCGAGAGTGGAGTTAGTGTGCACGTAAGTCTAAACACATGCAAGTTAGCTCCCTTAGAAAACCAATTAAGGATATTGTTTGTTTTATCAAATAAGGATTAAATAAATATCCTTAATATTTACTGAAACGCTCTACTTAAATCAACAGCAAAGTCAAATATAACCACTTTTATGATGGAAATTCGACATAATGAATTCTCTGTCATCATAACTCAGCAGCTATTACTGTTTAAAAAAAAAAACAGGCCAGTGCTAAAGTAACCTGCACAGGTGATTTCCATTAAAATAGTGTAACGCATTGTTTAGATTGGGATTACTTATATGACTGATGGGTTACACTCTTCCAATTGTGGGTTACACTCTACCCTGGAAGTCTGGGCAGAGTGTAAAAATAAAAATAAATGCGATATGCATTTGGCGTGTTTAGTGTGTGTATATTCAATGTTACAGTCCGAGAGAGATGTTTCATATTATTTAAATCAAAGTGTTCGCTATCCCAGTAGTGTTCAACGTCTGATATTCAACAATACCATATACAGACGCGCGTATATATAGAGAGAGGAAAGAGTATGTATGATTGAAATCAATCAATTGGTATATGTTACTGTTATATTGCTTGATTCACGTAGGCTAGCCAAAGCTTTAAGTAGCAGTAGTGTATATAAATGGTATGCTTGTCGTAGAAACTCTTCCTGTATAATACGATAAAAGCCGTCTAGTCATTGTGACATAGGAAAGATAGTGATTATTCATTAATATTTTCCCATGATGATGTGTGTGTGTGTGTGTGTGTGTGTGTGTGTGTGTGTGTGTGCGCGCGCGCGTGCGCACATACACATTTCTGATAAATGAATGAAACTGATAAGTGATCTTTCATGTAAAGAACAGGTGTGCTCACACCCATATCATACAGAATGGCTTACATTTCCTTTTGTTTATCTTTATAATACAACCAACAATTTGGATATGGGTGCATACAAAGTGAGAAAAGCCGTTCAACTTGCCCCGTGAAAAAAACAACGATGCTAGTTCTGATGGGTTTGAAAGTGTCTGGGTGGAACAGTTACCCTCAGTGTTCAGAGAAAGGTTAATATTGCTCTGTACATAACGTACAACATAAGAAACTCTTTACAAACATGAGAGAGCGAACACGTTGTCACCGGAAACTTGGTTCGTTTAGCAGCCAAAACGATTTTACCGCATCCTGTGCTATTAAATCAAGCACGCCTGTTTCTGCTCTATACTAGTTCTGGACTTTCTGAGTATTATTGGCTGTCAGTCTGAACGAAATATCGGTATGACTTTTTCTGGTCGCCCAGCAATACGGACTGTTTTCTCGCACATACATTTTTACACGCATGTTCAGCGGTGGCGAATGAAACTGGTGTTGGCCAATATGCTTAACTTTAACTCTCTCTCTCTCTCTCTCTCTCTCTCTCTCTCTCTCTCTCTCTCTCTCTCTCTCTCTCTCTCTCTCTCTCTCTCTCTCTCTCTCTCTCTCACTCTCTCTCTCTGCGACAAACACGCGTATATGCGTGTGTGTGTGAAAGCATACGGAATGGGAAAGATCCCCGAGGGGGGGGGGGGGGGGGGGGGGGGGGGGGGGGAAGGAGGTAGCAAGCGGCAGCGGGAACTGGAAAGTTAGAGAGGGTAGATGGTGGGGGAGAAGGGGGGGGGTGAGGAATACGGGACTCAACGCATTTCTGCTTGGAGGAGGCAAGAAAGAGTGACACATTCTCAACTCCTACAAACCGCCATTGTTTCATATCGACCCCACCCCCGACTGTGACCTGTCCTCCACACTCACACAGAAAGTAGGGTAGTGGTGTGGGTCTTAGTAGGGGGGTGGTGGTGAAGGTGGCGGTAGCTGGAGTGAGGGGTGGAGTGAGGATAATGGTGGGTGGTGACAGAGGGTTGAAATCTTCATGCCAGGCAGAAAATGGGGGTAGGGAGGTGTAGCACGAACGGGGTCTGGGATGGGGGCAGGGGTAAAGGTTGGGGGGGAGGGGGGAGGGGGGTTAGAAGATAGTAAAGTGTTTACACTGAGCTATTGAAAAAATGGGTAACAGAGTTTGGAAGAATGGCGAAGGAGGGGAGCGCGCGGGGGATGGCTGGGGGGGGGGGGGGGGGGGGGGGGGGGGGGGGAGGGGGGGGAGGGGGGGGGGAATAGAGGTGGAGTGGAGGGGGTGAGGGGTGAAAGTGGGTGGCTCACAGTCAGGGAGAGAGGAGTGCGAGATCTGATGCACGCGCGCACGTGCCGGGATCGTTCTGTCAGACGACTTTACCTTTTAATTCTTTATGCGTAGTTGTGTCATCCGCCACACAAAACAAGAGACTTCGTTCCATCCACCATCAACATGAATAGTAATGGTAAAGTAGCTCACTTAGTGGGGGCGTCCGTACACATAGCAATGTGAGAATGTGCATCTTTTATATCTTGCCAACCTCTCAGACATGTTTATCTCAAACCTGTCCACAACATCCACGGAGAATGATGAAATATTATATTTGTGATCTCTCTGGATTCTGTACACTGGGATAGATAACTCGCGTGATTATTTCCTTAATTTTAATGGTAAGATTTTTTTTGTGATGCTGATTCAATGACGAATTCAATCGCACAAATTATCTATGAATCATCAAAATACGGAGCGATGCATATAATGAATTACATAACAACAACTGAATGAAAAAGTGTGGCTGTACATTTTCGTCGAACTTTGTGTGTGTGTGTGACAGTTGGCCCAGGAGCATTTGCTGTATGGGTCAGCCTGTGTCTGCGGAGTGGAGTATCAATGTCTCCGACAAAAAGTCGTCGTTGTATGGCTAGCGTTTATCTGATTGCCGCCAAAGGTGTGTCCAGTAACCTAGCAAATGATGACGGTCCGAATTACTGGCCTTTATGCTATGAGTTTCTCCCGTATTAATCACGGTGTATACGTGTATCAAACAAAGTGAAAGGTCAGAACTTCAGAAGTGCGTCTTCGGTGTTTCGAAGTCCTGTATGAGAACGAAGGTGTCCGGCAACATTGCACAACAAAATGGATTGTTCGCACGTGTGTGGGTGGCCTTAGAGAGAGAGCACGAAGCGCACAATTCGGAAGAGCGTCACCATTTTGAACCTCTGTTCCAAGCACAACGCGTATGTGTCCTCGCCAGCGATCTGTCTCAACGTGTAAACCGTTCTGGTGGTATGTGTGTAGTGTGTTGAAAGTTAGACAACTCTTTATCTCCCTTTTCGATTTTTTTCGAGATTTTTTTTCCACGTTCTGTTTACTTGTTACTTGTTTTTTTTTCACTAAAAACGTCCAAAGAAATAGAATTCTAATGTACTTCTCTGCCCTCCCTCCCTCCCTTCCCCCCCTCCCCCCCCCTCCCCCCCCCCCCCCCCCCCCCCCCCCCCCCCCCCCCCCCCCCCCCCCGCATCCCCCCCCCCCCCCCCCCCCCCCCCCCGCATCACAGTGATCCAGATTTCATATAATTATTTTTGACGCTAGTTCTCTTGAATTGATTTTTGATACGGTAACAACCCTGAAGTAACTCTCTACCTTCCATACACCCCCACCCCCCCCCCCCCACCCCCCCACCCCCACCCCCTTCCCTGCGGTCGTCTGCATTAAGAAAAAACACATGAAACAAAACGTGACGGAATCAAATGACCCCATTACATTCAAAGCCTGTGGTTGTGGTGTATATGCTCACACCCTCAACCTCTTCGCCACCCAACTCACCACCATCCCCATCCCCTTCCCCCCCCCCCCCACCCCGCCACCCCATTTCTTCCCGTTACCGCTACCTCCATTACCCACCCGTTGTGTTTCGCCACAAGCCAGACCACGGCTAGCAGTCCGCTGGGAGCCCGCCGTAACTGTATTCAGTGTCTCGACATCATCGAAAGCCACCCCACAAGAGGAGTCCCGGCACTGCGTCTCCGTCGGGACACTACGATAGTGCTGGAGAGAGGTTGTTTGTCATCACATACTGCAATGCATTTCTTGCTGGGAGCCATCCCTGCTCCCCTATCCCTTCTTCCCCCCATCTCCTGTTGATAGCAGTAATGGTTTATTTGAAAAGACACTATGAGTAAAATCCTGCACTCCGTCCATCCCTCCCAGAACCCTCTCTCTCTCTCTCTCTCTCTCTCTCTCTCTCTCTCTCTCTCTCTCAACGTCTCTCTCTTTCTCTCTTTCTGCCACTTCTCTCCACATTTTATGTCTCCCCCCCCCCCCCCCCCCCCCCCTGCTTCTCCGCCCTTTCAATGTTCTTTTCTTTTTCTTCCTTTGCTTCGCTGGTCCTACTTCTCCTGACCCAGGGAGCTCCATAGTGGGACAGAACTGCACCTTTTCTTTGCTCGTTTGTTTTTACAGGCGGTGGTGTGCAGTTGTTCCTTCAGGCCTTGTCATCCTTTGTTTCCCCTCTCTTTGCTTCGCAGTTTGTCTCGGGTCCTGTCACCCCCCAAGCAGTTCTACAGAAGGGCGAGACTGTGTCGTTTGATTTGTACAGGGGGTTCAGATTGTTCGCCTACATTCTGTGTCACCATTGGTGTGCGTCTTGACAGGTCGGTTTGGGTTTGGTTTGAATTAACAGAAAGAAGACACCAACAAGCTGGAGTGGATGCAGAAGATGATGCCCGCCTGCTTTGCCTCTTCCTCACTCTGCAACATTATTATTGTTACTGTTGTTGCTAAAATTATTATTATTACTATTATTACTTAATAATAATAATAATAATAGTTATCATTATAATCATTCTATTTATACTCATTACTATAATAATAATTATCATCATTATTATTTATCATTATCATATCATATTATTATTGTTATGACTGTTATCATTATTACTGTTAAATTCTTCATCATCTTTTTCTTCTTCTCTTCTTTCTTCTTCTTCTTCTTCTTCTTTTTCTTCTATTTCTTTCTTCTTCTTCTTCTTCTTCTTCTTCTTCTTCTTCTAATCATCATCAACATCATCATCGTCGTCGTCGTCGTCGTCGTCATCATCATCATCATACATTATCAACATATTATCATTACTGTCATTACTATCATCGCAGTTCTTCATTGTTGTTGCTACTGTTGTTGCTACTGATGATGTCTTTTAACTCCAGAGCCATGGAATCGATTTTGTTCATCGTTTCGTTCTTTTTCTTTCTTTCTTTTTTTTTTTGGTTGTGTTTTTGTTTCTAGAGCGTTCAATCCACTCCCACCTCCTCCCCTCGGCTCTCTCATGTCGTGACGGTGGTGTAGGCTTCAACAACAAGTCTCCAGTGTCATGGACCTGTTCTTCTTTGATCTGTGACTTAGTCCAGTAAACGACTCTCAGTTTCCATCGCTCGCTAGCTGCAAGCGACGACAAAAAGCGACAGAGTGAATATTCAACATTAGCAGAATATAACTAGAAAAACCGATTTCCTCTTAGCACTCAGAGACAAATGATCGTGCTTCTTTTGAACATGAAGTGGACTTTAAACCTACACCGATGCGTGCGCGCGCGCGCGCGCGCGTGTGTGTGTGGCGTGTGTTTTCGTGTGTGTGTGTATGTGTGTGTGTGTGTGTGTGTGTGTGAGTGTGTGTGTGTGTGTGTGTCTTCGTGTGTGTGTGTGTGTGTGTGTGTGTGTGTGTGTGTGTGTGTGTGTGTGTTTCGTGCGTGTGCGTGCGCGTGCGTGCGTGCGTGCGTGTGCTTGTGTGTGTGTGTGTGTGTGTGTGTGTGTGTGTGTGTGTGTGTGTGTGTGTGTGTGTGTGTGTGTGTGTGTGTGTCATTTATATATTGATTTTTGTCGGGCCAAGTGATGTGCGTATAATTCTGTCAACTTCATCACCGTCACTTCATCATCATCATCGTCATCGTCATCTTCATCATCATCATCATCCTCATCATCACCATAGTTACTGTCATCATCATCGTCATCATCAACATCATCAGTCCCTTAATTCTTCTATTGTTGGGGCACCATTTGAGCTGACATCCCTTCATCCTCGTCTGTTCTCTACCTCTCTCTGGAAATCACAAAAGATCAGGCCTGTCCATATCTGGATGTTGTCCTCCCACATCTTTCTCTTTCTTGTCCAGGGCCATGCGAGATGATTTTTTTTAAAAGACCGGTTGATCGAGAGAAGTGACCATTCCATTTTTGTTTTCTTTCCTGGACTGTTGTCGGCAGGCGTGCGAAGGGCCCAGTTGCTGCCTCGATTTTTTTTTTTTTTTTTTTTTTTTTTTTTTTTTTTGGTGGTCATTTTCTTGTTGGTCCCGAAAGAAGACATGTATAGATTATTCTGTGGCCTCTCGTTTCAAAAGCCTGGATTCTTCTTCGTAGACCTGCTGTCAAGGTTCACGATTGGCAGGTATAGACAAAGACTGACATCACTTGTGTTCGCATCAATTATCACTTTGGAACGGACAGACACGTGTTGTTCAAGACTGTCCTGGATTTTGAGAGCGCTGTTAGTGCTTGGACTAGGGAGGACTTCTGTTTTGGACCCATCATATCAATACTGCCTCCAGGCACTTGCTTGCTGTCTCATTGACGACTCGCTTTGTCGCTTTTGATCCCTTTGGTGTTGTGTATCATTACTTTTGTGTGTTCTGTTATCTATTTCCATGCCATATGCTGCTGATATTTTGTCCACTTTTTAGTAGTTAGGCAAGTTCTCCCTGTTCAGCCCAACCGTCGACGTCCTCGGCAAAGCGTAGGTAGTATGGTTCTGCATCCAATGTTCACTGTTCCATTACGGTCTTCTAATGTATCGTCATGACTCTTTCCAGAAAGATATTTAAGAGAATAGGAGAGAGTGGACAGCCCTGTATGACGCCAGCAATAGTGCGGAATCATTCGCCTTGCCTGTCATTGTAGAGGACCACGTAGAAAGCTTTTCCACGAAGTTGCTCTATGACCCTGACAAGGTTTCTGCCATGTTGTACTTTATCTTGGTTACCTCTAGGGATGCATGCCAGACCTATTCATATGCTTTCTTGAAGTTAATGAAAGCACATGTCACACTGTCACTCATGCACACACGCATTTATGACAGCATTTACTCCATACGCACACGCAATCCCTCCAGTCAACCAACCAAAAGGCGCACTACCAAATGTCTTTTTCTTCTCCCCCTCTCCACGGGGAAAATACTTTACAAAATGAATCAAACAATTAATAAACAAATTCTATACATGTTTCTCTCTTTCTCTTCACACTGGGAGATAAATCAGGTTACGAATTGAAATCAACAAATTCTCACAACATTCCTCCTTCTTGCTGAAAAAAAAAATCCACATCATCCAAAGAAAGATCTCCCCCGATCTCATGGTTAAACAGCTCTGAGCAGCACTCGGTCCAGTGAGAGGTTTCCATTAATTGTCTTTGATAGTGGTAATTCGTCCTTGTCTATTACATGTACAGACTTCAACATAAGTTAAGGACCACTTGCAATCTGTCTGACAAATGCAAAATGTTTCATGTGTACAGATATTTAATTGCAATCCTTGTGAATCAAATTAAAGCAATTTCATTTGGATTGCGTAATGTTTTTGCAATGATAAAGCATGTAAAGAGACCCACCATGGGAAAAGAAAATCCACAAACATGTTTCTTTAATCTGTTCAAAAACGGATGTGTCCACCCCGTGCAGCAGCAACACAATCGAGACAGCGCTGCCTCATGGAGCTGATGGTGTTTGCGATGACGGCCTGGGGGATGTTTTCCCACTCCTGTCGCAGGGACGTGCAGCAGCTGTTCCCGATTAGCTGGACGTGGGCGGTATGCATGGACTCGCCGGCCAAGTTCTCCCCAGATGTTCTCGATCGGACTGAGATCTGGACTGTTCGCAGGCCATGCCATCCTGGTGATCCCAGCTTCCTGAATGAAAGTGTTGATAGCCCTGCAGCGGTGTGGTGTGGCGTTGTCATCCCGGAGGACAGCTTGGGGTCCGATCTGCTGGAGGGTCGCTGTGGCCAGAGGCTGTAAGATCACCTGCAGGTAGCGCTGCCCATTGAGCATTGAGCATGCCCTCCACATGGTAGAGAGGATTCATGTAGTGTCGGATGATGCCTCCCCAAACCATAATGGAGCCACCTCCAAAAGCACTGCAGTGACTCGGCAGCAGTGCGCCTCCTGGATAACATCATCTCCTGTGGGCGCCACCACACCCTGATGCGGCCGTGGTTTTGGGGCTCACCACCATGAAGCGTGATTGGTCGGTGAACAGGACATGGCCCCAATGAGCACGAGTCCACCTCAAATGGTCTTTGGGGCACCAAGCAAGTCGGCGTGCCCTGTGACCTGCAGTCAGCATGGGCTTCTTCACCGGACGCCTGGAACGCAAGGCGGCAGCATGTAGGCGATGCGCCGAGTGGTCTGCTCGCTTACTGCTGTGTTGGTGGAAGCACGCAGTTGCTGACTCAAGGCATTGGCGGTGGTTGTCCTCTCCCGAAGGACTTGTCTGCAGAGGTACCGGTCCTCACGTTGTGTGGTTTTCTTGGGGACGCCCTGGGCGTGGCCGTTCCTGGACGGTGCCTGTGGTTTGATGGCTCTGTCTCAGACGGATGATGACCGAGTGTGACACTTTCAGCCTTCTGGCCACCTCTCGGTCGCCTACTCCGTCCCTGCAGCCAGGCAATAGCTCGGGCACGATCGAAATTTCTCAACTTTCGTCTCGCTGGCATGTTGGTGTTGTGCTTCAGAACGGGTATTCGACGGCTTTTATGGCCATTATGGTGAGCACAACGCACTCCCATACCTTCATGCTGTCACGTGCATCAGGATTTTTCACCTGTAGACAGTTCGAGTCAGTGTGTACGGATTGCTGACAAACAGCTTGTTTTGCCAAACAAGAGCACAAGGATGGGAGGGGGCAATACGGGTTTGCCAACAGGAGATTGTTGGAGCTGGCAAATTTCAGGAGACTGTGGGGTTCGGAAGTTGTTGGTGACCTGTGAGAGTGAAAAGGGTTCCAACTAGTGGGAAAGGAGCAAGGCGAGGACCTCATCCTCTGCTTTCTGTGTCTTTGATAGGGTCAAAACACGGTCAGGGACGAAGTGACTTTAAACTTCTCTCGTTTCGACTGCTTGGAAAGGAATTTGAGACATCGTCGCCTGCCAATGAAAAGGATTGTCCGCTCATGCGAAAAGTTTCAGTTTCAACTTTCATCAATGAGGTGTCACTGCGAGCAGATTATTCCATGTGTGACACACCGCATCAACTTGGCCATGGGACCACCGTGTGCAGGATTTTCAAGATAAATACCTTTTTTATTAGGAAGAAGGTGTCATTGCCGAGATTTAGTAGATGCCTGACTTATGCATTAACCTAAAACTCTCTTGTCAGGCCAAGTAAGGAAAGAAAGGGGGAAAAATGACAAAAGAACAGAACGGAAGAAAAAAAAAGAGAGAAAAAAATAACCAAACATAGGGACAACGATTAAAAACACAATAGAAGAATGGAAAAAAGAAAGGAATGAATGAATGAATGAATGAATGAATGAATGAATGAGTAGATAAACGAATGAATCATGGACGAAGGCACACAAAAAAACATAAATGAAAAAAAACAAACCAGACGCTTGGGAAAAAAAAAATGGATAGAAAGACATAAACCAAACATACAGTAGACAAATAGAGTAACAATTCGGTAAGCTAGGAGGCAGATGCAGAGCAAAGAGTAGGGTGGTACTGCTTTGGCATTAAAAGGTAGGGCAGTTGACGGGTGTTTGCGCGTGTGCGTGCGCGCGCTTCCTTGTATGTGCGTGTGTGTGTGTGTGGTGTGGGGGGGGGGGGGGGGGGGGGGGGGGGGGGGGGGGGGGGGGGGGCAAGGGGGGGGACGTTTATACGTGTGATATATATATATATGTGACGGGATAAAAAGTCACAAAGAGAGGCGGGAAAGAGAGAAGTGAGGGGGATGGGGCGAGGGAGGGGGGGGGGGGGGGGGGGGGGGTGGACAGGTGTAAATATCTGACATTCTGTCAAAAACATCCTGTAGGAATGTTTGATGGAGGAGGGGGATGTAAACTATATGTTTTCGAGTGAGCCCGGTTAATACATATTCATGAACCGTCACGGCGATGCACGAGATGTTGATGTTAGTCCAGTAATCCTTTCCTACCACATTCTTCCCCTCGTAACACTCAAGAGCATATCTGAAGAAATCGTCAGCAAACACAGCACGCGAGCCGTACATACATTCTCTCCAGCCCCGACACCCATCCTCTCGCTTCCCTCCTTCCTTCCCCGCACATTCTGGCCCTGTCCTCCTCCTCCCCTAAAGCCCTATTGTCGTCCCCACCCCACTGTGTGTGTGTGTGTGTGTGTGTGTGTGTGGTGTGTGTGTGTGTGTGTGTGTGTGCGTGCGTGCGTGCGTGCAGTGCTGCGTGTGTGTGTGTGTGTGTGTGTGTGTGTGTGTGTGTGTGGTGTGCGTGCGTGCGTGCGTGCGTGCGTGCGTGCAGGCAGGCGTGCGTGTGTGTGTGTGTGTGTGTGTGTGTGTGTGTGTGTGTGTGTGTGTGTGTGTGTGACTCACGTGAATGTCAAGTTGGTTTAGCAGCAGCGGCAGCAACTGTAGTTGTTTAAGTAGTAATAGTCTATGTAGTACTCTAGTAAATGGTCCCAAACACATACATGCCAACGAACACCTCCGAGAACTCACGCACTTATGCGTTAGCATGCACACATATGACGCATACAAAGGATAGATGAAACCTGAGAGAAAACAAAAGCAATGCATAGCAATCAGAAAAAGTATACCAACATTAAAGCATATGAACAGGAACGGGAAAAAAAACAGAACATGACACCACATAAGACAACTAAAAACTCTCATCAAAGTAGCCGGCAAAGGCCCAGTCTCATTATGACAACGGTTCCGCCTGAAACATGGTTTCAAAAGAACCCAAAAATCAGAACGCAAAGAACAATCAGTATTTTGAAGCTGCAAAGATGTAAACGGGACAGGATAAATATTTCGCCTCACTTTCCCACTATTCGCCTTCGTCGGAGTCCTATTCGCTCACACAGGTCACTAACCACTTCCAGGCTCCATAGTGACCAAGAACATTGTTCAGCTGGCTGGGCTGTCCTCTCAAGTAATCAGTCCTGCCAGCTTGTCGTCGTCCACTGATCAGCGAGGGCGGCCCACTACCTGCACCTAGTCTCTGCGTGAATCACCGCGTGTGTGCTTCAAATTTTAAACATTTTAAAACTGGGGGGGGAAAAAGACAGCCAAGCCGTGAGCAGGAAGTAGACAAAGAGTCTGTAAAATCAACAAAGAAGTGGTAAATGCCCACATCAATCGCAATGGAACTCTCTAGAAAGGACGATGTGCTACTTCTGGAGAATCCATTTTGTAAATGAGTGTCCAGAGATGTTGAGGAGGGGGATAAGTATCTCTACCTACCGGTAGTAGTGTACAGTTTATTTAAGTGGGCTGATCTTGACTGCTTCCTACAGACCGCAGTGATGATGGAGAGGGATGGGGAGTTAGCGCGCGCGCGCGTGTGTGTGTGTGTGGTTGGAGGGATAGAAGGTGAAGGCTACGACTGGCCGGACTGCTTGGGTACGGCTGTGTATGGGAAAGTCAGAGTGAGCGGCGTGGGAGTCATGTCACTGAAGGGGCACCGAAGATGAGAGTGGAAAAGAACAACATGAACAGTCAGGAGACTCGATCGAGCACTTTTCACGACACCGTCGACTTCACGAATAGTACATAGAATTAAACTGTCACTGAGACCCGGCTGCATTTCTTTTTAAAAAGTCATACCACCGCCACCATCAACTTTCCCGTGTTGAGGTCGTGGGTTCGATTCCTATCAGAGCCATATGGAATTTTTCTGCCCCGACCGGCTCCGACACCCAGAGTTGTTGAGTTTGTTACGGGCTCAGTTGGAAAGACTGGGGACGACACAGTCGAGTTTCATCCCTTTAATGGGTGCGTCTCTGAGAGTGTTGCTCAAATTTCCTGACTCACACTGCAGGTAGCTGAGAGGCTAGGACAGATCATGAAAGTGAGCGTAGAGTACAGTCCTGTCACACAGTCTCAGGCCGATATGGAAATCCGCAGCATCATCTTCATCACCCTCATTCGCATCGATCAGCATTGAAAAAAAAAAGTTTAAAATTATGTGTGCCCTCCATGCCTTGCTCTCAAGGTGACCTCATTTTCGATTTCCTTACATGTCTATGAACTTGGTTTAATTCTGTCGGGGTCACTGGGTGTCGGCAAGTTCATGGGAGGCTCTCGTTCTACGGACGTGGTGGAGCCCTTCAGGGGGCGGGGGGGGGGGTGGGGAGGGGGGGGGGCTCACTCACGCCGGGCTCCGCGACTAAGCAATTATTGTTGTCAGTAGGGGGGCTTAGTAGGTGGTGTCCTGCGTATGTCAGATCAGAACAGGCGCCACTGAGCACCACCAAAGTGACTCGGCAGCAGTGCAGTGTCGTCTTCTACGGTGGGCTGCCTCTTGACGACTGGACATGGACTATTCCGTGTGGATTGCCGGTGCGGGGGCTGCGGCGGGTCGGGCCGGGCTGTGACTGTGGACGGGGGCTCGGGAATGAGCGGCGTGGGTAAAAGGCCACTGAGGTGGTACAAAAGAAATAAACAACACACACACACACACACACACACACACACACACACACACACACACACACACACACTGACTGACTGACTGACTGACTGAAACCATTTAATGTAAGATTAACATGTTGTACTGACATTTGAAAAACCTTAGTGAATTAATGAGAAACCAAAATGATACCAGTAACATCTAAACAACATACAAATAATAAAGGAATCTTAACAGCGAAACATTTAACATTATGAGTAATATAATGATATCAGAAACTGTAATAATAAAACAAATTACATCTTAACTGTACTGAAACTTAAATCTCTCTCTCTCTCATCACCACCAAAAATAAATAAATAAATAAATAAATAAATAAATAAATAAATACATAAATACATAAATAAATGAATAAAAAAGAAAAGAAAGAAACACAACACACACACACACACACACACACACACACACACACACACACACACACACACACCACACAACTCTCTCTCTCTCTCTCTCTCTCTCTCTCTCTCTCTCTCTCACACACACACACACACACACACACACACACACACACACACACACACACACACACACACACACACACACACACACACACTTTCCCGTACCTGCTCAGACCCCTGAACCGTGTGGGTAATAGACAGAACAGCCTCTCGGTTTTGCGTCCACGACTCAGAAGTTTCAATATGTACATAAGCGTACTCTTATCAATGGCAAAATCTCAGCAAATGTTTTACTCAAAATGAATCCCGCAACTGTTCTTGAATATGCAGACATATATAAAAAAAAATAACCCCAAATTGTAGAGTAAAGTGATGGTCCGTGGTCCAGGAAGTTCGGATGAGACGATGAAACGAGGGTCCCTCCCGTGGTCGAACATGCAATAAGAATTTGCACAGGTAAAGAACGCACGGCGACAATGGAGCTGTCTCTAACCCAGTTCTGTAGGAACATCCACTTTGACATGTCCACAAGACATAGTCTCTCTGGGGTGACAAACATGGCGACATTCTCTCTGTCTGTCTGTCTGTCTGTCTGTCTGTCTGTCTGTCTGTCTCTGTCTCTCTCTCTCTCTCTCTCTCTCTCTCTCTCTCTCTCTGAAGAGCAGCCCCCTGATTAACGCATACAGAAAGAAAGCTGTTGTGACGACGGAGTAATACAAAGCAGTACAGTACAGTACAATACAACACAGTACAACACAACAGTACAACACAACACAACACAACACAACACAACACAACACAACACACACAACACAACTCGATGCGATTTGAAACGATTTAATACGAATCGGTCTGATCAGATCCAATTCCCAGTTTGAATGACAAATCGAGCTGAACGTCAAGTCCCCGCTGCCCTGGCAAAATTGATGTAGATGAAGATAGCCGCCTGGTATTTCTTACCAAGCCACAAAAATTGTCACTTACTGTTATCGTGTGCCATCGTGTACCGGTGGAAATGGAGGACACGTATAAAACATCGCATGCATCCTCCTGTGAGAAACTGGAGGAATAAATGAGATAATGAAAATGAGTGACTGATATTTGAATGGTACGGGAAACGACTGAATGAGCGCCAGTAGGCTGCTCTTCGGCCGGCTCTACCTGGGATCCGATGCAAAACAATGCAATGCAATACAGCGCAATACAATGCAAGAAGAAAAAGAAAACACCCGAAGGTGCTGGAGAGGACCCAGAGAAGCACTGTCTTCACCTGCCTTTAGAGCAGTCCTGTACCACCCTTGGAGGCCTGCGCTGTGTTGACGATGGGTACAGGCGCGCGCAGGACACTCCATTAAGATATCAAGGGACATAACTGCTCCAGAACAGAGTAAATAAGACTACAGGATGCAACTCATAGCAGCCTTAAAGTAGCGTCTCCCATGGGTGTACCAGCCCGTATTTCATGACTGCAGAGCCCACCGGCGAAAAAAAACACCACCTTCCAGCTGTCGAGCACACCCCACAGACCCAACCACCCCTGCCCACGGACAGATGAAGACAGTGCCACTCCAGACACAGCCAAGCTTTCGCCATACGGTCTTATGTGCCCTCAAGAGAGAATCCAAAGTTGTAGTCTTTCCCACTGTCAACAGGACTTTCCCTGTGGTCAGGGGTCTTTCCTCACCGTCACTGGACCTTTGTCCAGGGTCAGCCTAGTTAAGGCAAACAACATAATGCGATACAATGAAATACGATGCAAAACAATTCAAAACAATGCCATGCAATGCACTAGAACATGATGTAATGCGTTGCAATGCAAGACAATAAAGTGCAACACAACACGAACATTATAATGCAGCACATTACACTATAAGCAAAGACGCTGGAATGCAATATGATGCGATGCAATACAATACCACGCGATGTTATTTAGCATAATGCAATACAATACGATGAAATACACTGCTTTAGCGATAAACTATAATCAAGTACAAACAATACCACACATTACAAATTAGGACTGCCCTACTGCTCTGCCAACCTGAAGACTAAAGGAAGACTTTCCTAAGTGTATTTTTTCATCTTTTCCTTTCCTTCTCTCTCCCTCCGGTTCTTTTTTTCTTTTCTTTCTTCTTTTTTTTTAATATAAATTTTGCTCCTTAGCATAACTTTTTGACGCACGCGAATCTTATTTTCTCATCTTGTCCGAAAATCTTTATGTTCGCGTAAATCACCACACTAACAAGGCCACCTGCCATGACCATCGTCGTAATTCTCTCCTCGCCACCCTTTCACCGTCTTCTTCTGTTTTACCCTGTACCCCTACTCCTAACCCACTCCGTTTTCATCTCCACTATCCGACGCAGCAGTGAGTCTTGACGCTTTCATGGAGGGCGGACGCGCGCAGGTTTGTGGTTCCGTTCCATCTTTTGTGACAGTTCATCCTGTTAAAACAGTTGTTAGGAGCCAGGACTGTTGTCTCCTACCGTTTAACGAACAAGCAAAACGGTGTAAGTTTGTCAGCTGGCTTGTGTAACTCGCCTGAGAGATTAGAATAGAAAGTACAGACACGAATCATGGCTTTCTTGTATTTGGGTACGAAAATGTTTAAAACAATTCAGTAATTGGGGGGAAAACATGTGCAGGCTAACAATTTCCTCGTCATTACATTAGTGACTTGGCAAAGCTCTTTGTTTTTTTAGAAACACAAAGGCGGGGGATGGCGGAACACAAGAAAGAAAAAAGAGAGAAAAATGAATCAGATATAGATTAAATATTGAATCCTTCATTAGCAGTGTGCTGTAACCCATCTTGAAGACAGAATCATTCATATGGTCTGCCCTAGAGTGTTTCGTCCACTGAATCAGACTCGTCAGCAAAGTACGGCGGTTTGTGTCGGTGCTCTCTTGCCATCAGGAGATGACTATAGCTTCCTGTCTACAGGTCCCCGTGTCTATGTATCTCAGTATCTGCACGCTCTGTGTTAATATATCTCCATGTCTACATGTCCTGTGTTTCTGTGTTTCCACGTGTACACGTCCTGTGTCTATTCGTCACCATGTCTATATAATTCAATGTCTGCACGCTCTGTTTCTGTATGTCTCCGTGTCTACACATCATGTGTCCATTTATCTCCATATCTGCACGTTCGTGTGTCTATATGTCTCCATATCTGCATGTCCGGTTTCTATATGTCTACAGATCTACACATCGTGTGTCCATTTATCTCTACATCTGCATGTTCATGTGTCCGTTTGTCTCCATGTCTACAGGTCCACTGTCCTTGTCTCCATGTCTGCACGCTCCTATGTCCGTATATCTACATGTCTAAACGTCGCTGTTTACATATCTATGTATCTTTACGTCTCCGTCTCTTTAAATCTTCGCCTGTACACGCGCCTGGGTCTATATATATACTCCGTGTCTACACCTGTGTGAGTATTTCTCCAAGTCTGCACTGTTCCCTCCGTGCATATATCTCTTGTCAACACGCCCTTTTTTCTGTTTATTCCCTTGTCTACACAACACCGTGCATATCTATTTTCACGTCAGCACGTCCCTGTGGGTATATATCTCCGTGTCTACACGTCCTTGTGCGTGTGCATCTCATGTCTATACGTTCCTGTTTCTTTACACCACCGTGATACACTCCCGTGTATATCTCCATGTCTACATGCTCTCGTGTCTACGTATCTCCACGTCTACAAGACCCTGTGTCTGCATGTCCCCATTTTTACGGCACGGTGTGTCTACGATCTCCGTGTCCGAAAGTCCCGTGCTGGACTCCTTGGTTTCAGTGTGTGTGTGTGTGTGTGTGTGTGTGTGTGTGTGTGTGTGTGTGTGTGTGTGTGTGTGTGTGTGTGTGCGTGCGTGCTTGCGTGCGTGCGTGTGTGTGTGTTGCTGTGTGTGTGTGTGTGTGTGTGTGTGTGTGTGTGTGTGTGTGTGTGTGTGTGCGTGTATGTGAGGTAGTGCGTTAGTCCCCTGTGTATCTGAGGTAGCATCCTCCCCCCCACCACACAGAGAGAGAGAGAGAGAGAGAGAGGGGGAGAGAGAGAGAGAGAGAGAGAGTATCCCCTCCCTCCCCCATGCACCAGAACCAGAAATAATGATCTTCTCTTATTGGTTGGAAGAAGCGTCGGAATTTTTACACTCATTTGTGCGTCCTGTTAAGTTGCAACAATCGTGTAGATATCAATAATAGTGTGTTTCAGTGTGAAGCATTTCAGATAAGACAAACACTAACCGCCGAGTTTTCCCATCTGTCTTTCCTATTTTACTGCGTTCTCCTAAAACACAAAGTAAGACCATATGATCGGACACAAGACGCAAGACTGACGACAGTTTATTCAGAATGGCTATTTACCCAATTGAAGGGGGAGGTACATGATTTGTTAATGTGAAGATACGAAACTTTGGTCTTACGTCACACGACATTGCTTCAAGGCGAAACGTCCATTTCAAGGAAGCCCTAACAGCTTAAAGCAGTAAGTATTTATACCGTAAGACAGACGGAAACCACATAAAAACGCCATGCTGCATGCTTATTTCGGCACAACACCTGTTTGCGACCTTCTTGAGACATAGGCTTCATTTTAAAATATGACCTTTAACAACAAACCACAAGAGACATAGCATCTAAAAGGTTACTGCTTCACACAGAAACAGACCAAAATTCTTGGCGGCTATCTAATTGTTGGAACTAAGCAGGATACACTATCTAAAAATGCCAAGTTGCGCGCAATATTTCCGTGGAATACTCTTATATTGAATATTTTCCAAAACTGGAAAAAAAGCACGAATTGTTTTTCATTTTTCCTCTTCGTACATGGGCAGACAAAATCCCTGTCTCTATACTGTGTCTGTACCGTAAATGATGAGTTTTTTTTTTAATTTTAGACGCACAAAGTCTGAATTTAATACTCAAACATTTCCAGTACATTTAAAGATCTGTTCTTGAATTCGATGATTATCATCAAGACTAGTGCAGTTTGTACACAAATAAACTTTTCACTAAACTGCATATGGTCATTCCAGTTTGCCATCTATCATTTATCAGCGTTTAGCGAAGAAGGGCGGATTAAAAATAAGTCTGATCGAGAGAGAGAGAGAGAGAGAGAGAGAGAGAGAGAGAGAGAGAGAGAGAGAGAGAGACATACATACATACATACATACAGACAAACAGATAGGACGTACGGACGGACGGACGGATGAACAAACAGACAGAAATATAGAGACAGAAGAGGTGGCAAGGGCAGGCACGGCAAGACTGTCAAAATCTCAAGCACCCGCCAAGGATAATGGAATAGATCTCCAAACAAACCAAATGCTCAGACCCCTCCCATCCCCCCCCACTCCCCCCCCCCCCCCCCCAACCGCCACCCCACCCCACTCCCGCTACCCCCACCCCTTCCCCCCTTCCCACCCTCTCTGCCTCCCTCTCCCCACTCCCCCCCCCCCCACACACACACACTCACCTCTGCTCCCGTAACCACCACCCCCACCCCCCACCTCTGCTCCCACCCATCGCTGTGACAACATACCTTGATCACAAACACTTTACCAACCATGGTCCAACTCCGGAGTTAGGGGGCTTGCCAAGGTCACGGGTCAGAACGACCCGTCCGACCGCGCCCCCCCCCCCCCCCGCCTCCCCTCCCCCCGCCCCATCCCCCCATCCACGCTCATCATTGTGGCTGGCTCTCCTTGTGATCTGATCTGTCGGAGGTGGGGGGGGTGGGGGGGGGGGGTGGGGGGGGGGGGGGAAGGGGGGGGGGGGGGGGGGGGACAACTGAGCAGCAAGCTACATGACATGCTGGAGGAGCCTCTTGGGCGATGTGTGCCCACGCCTTTAGTCAGGTCCTCGTGTGAAGGCCTCAATCGATTACCCTGGTTGGAATCCAAGTCCTGGCAGCCATTAAACTCGATGTGTGACTTCCGGTGAAGGAACGGACGGTCCATGTTGATCGTTCTTTCTTTCTGTGGCTTTGTTTTCTGTTCTCTGTTTTGTCTGTCTGTCTGTCTGTCTCTGTCTCTGTCTGTCTGTCTGTCTGTCTCTGTCTGTCTCTCTGTCTGTCTGTCTCTCTCTCTCTCTCTCTCTCTCTCTCTCTCTGTCTCCCTCTCTCCCTCTGTCTGTGTGATGCGAGGAAAAAGAAAGAGTCGGGAGGCAGGGGGGGGGGGGGGGGGGGGGGGGGGAGAAGTGTTGACAGCGGACATATATCACTGTGATTTATACATTAATTAATAAGCACATTATCTTCTTCTCATAATGTAATAGATCGTCGCAAGCCTTTCCGATTTTCTTCCTCTTACTTTGAAGGACGGGTGGTGAGCCAGGCTTGACCAAAGAGCCGAAGTGGAGAGAGAGAGAGAGAGAGAGAGAGAGAGAGAGAGAGAGAGAGAGAGAGAGAGAGAGAGAGAGAGAGAGAGAGAGAGAGAAAGATGTCCGCTGTCAACACCTGCCCCCTCACCCTCCCTCCCATACACTTTTACTCTTCTCGCTCTGTCTGTCTCTGTCTGTCTGTCTGTCTGTCTGTCTGTCTGTCTCTCTCTCTCTCTCTCTCTCTCTCTCTCTCTCTTGAACAGATTGGTATTGTAGATTTGACAAGAAAATCAGGAACCGACGAAAACCGTTTTAATAATCAATTTCTGTCTTCCCTTTCTCGTCCAGCCCCTTCTCCTTCGTTCTACATACCTCCCTCCCTTCCCCCCTTCCCCCAACCCTCCTCCTGCCCTCTCCCCGTTCCCCTGGTTGACTCTTACAAGAGGATCTGGAAGCAGACACACCTTTCCTCTCACAGCCGGTGTTCCAGAGAGAGAGGTCTCCATGTAATCCCACCGCACCCCATGAGCCCTCCATCACATCCATACCTGTCCTCCTCCCCCTCCCTTTCCTCCATCCCCATGCTCCCTGCCACTGTCGTGTGCTTTCCCCCTGACCGCAGTAGTGAGACCCTCAGCAAAGGGGAGATAACGCGATTCGGAATGTTTGAGTCTCGTCCACTTTGTCGCGTGGAGGGCCCAGCTGGGCAAGATAGGTCACTCCTCACTTTCCAACCCCGCTGAGTGTGTAGTAGTGGTGTCCCTTAGCTTAGAGAGCTATAAATAGTTATGGTACTGGGCGAGCTAGTATGTGTTCCTGCGAGGAACATCTGTGTCTGTTAGGACTGGAAGGGACGCGGGGGTGGTGGTTGGGGTGGAGATGGGGGGGGGGGTGAGGGGAGGAAGAGGTGAAGGAGTGAAGGAGGGAGTGGCTCTAGTCGCACAGCTGCCTCGTTGAAATACAGAAATCGGTGTTTGTGTCACTGTCCGAATTTTGTGGTACGTCACATCCTGGTTGAACATCGACAAGCACTTCAGGTGACAGGGAGAAACGGGGAACATCATCGCAGGGCAGTGGAGGAAGAAATAGACTCAACCCTACACTAACACCACCGGAAAGGAAGCACAGGAAGATGAACAGCGGCATTACCTTTTTCCTTTTGTATGTTGACCACGAGAGGGATTCGAACACACTGTATCGATCTCATGTGATTGTTTAGTTTATAAGCATGTCGTTGTTTTGGCTTATGGGCATGCAATTTTTTGAGCCATGGATATGTCATTGTTTGAGTATTGGCATGTTATTGCTTGGGATTATGGGATATTTAACAGCTTGTGTTTGTTCAGATTTTTGGACACGTAGCTGGGGTTATTGATATCCAATTACTTTTTTTTCCATGTAATGGGAGCAAACATGGCCTTCTTTGTTCGTAATCTTGTACGCACGTCCTCCACTTTATTTAAGATTTTACCTTCAGAACAAAGAAGCAACTGTCATTTTTCCCCCCCCAGAACAGCACGGCTGAACGTCACGGTGTTTTAGTATCAGCGCAGCGTCTTCTTTGGAGAGTTGCCTCTTAACGGCCTGACATCACTTGCTCCCTGTTGATTGTCATGTCTGGAGTACGACAGAACAGCATGAGTGTGGCTGTTTTGGAGGAAGCTGGAAGAGGCGGTGAGCGAGTAATGCCACTGGGGGTGGATCAAAGATTATAGGTTGTTCTCCCTCTCTCTCTCTCTCTCTCTCTCTCTCTCTCACTCTCTCTCACACACACACACACACAACACACACACACACACACACACACACACAGCACATACACACACACACACACACGCATGCGCGCGCGTGAGCCTGCACACACACACACACACACACACACACACACACACACACACACACACACACACACACACACACACACTTTCAAAAAGAAAAAAAAAACAAATACGAGAAAAGAAAGAAAAAAAAAAAAAAGAAAAAAAAAAAGACCCCCTCCTTCTCCTTCCAACCTTTACTCCTCCCGCCCTTCCCTCATTTCACCGGGAAAAAAAAGAAAGGGGTCCCAGCCATGGAGCGTCAGAATGTCGCAGCAGACACGCGACACACAGCATTACTGTTGCCACCAGAGAGTTCATCACATGCACAGCCTGCTCGAAGTCCCCCCTTGCCCTCTCAGAATATCCTGGGCATCATGGCGTCTCTGGAACCCGTCAAACAGTAACATAGGTAACCGGATCTTTCACATGCACATGCAGAACTCTGCGTCATATACTCAAGGAGAGATCAGCCACTGCCTAGCCTGCTCATATGAAAAAAAAAAAAAAAAAAAAAATCGGCTCCACACACTTCATAAGAAGGCCGCAGACGAAGTAAGTTTTGGGGCTTGCTGGGTTGAGCAACACTATTTCAAGTATTGGCCGAGCCAGTCTGCTTCGTAGCGAGCGGATAGTCGGCAAAACGAAGCAATGCTCTATTCGGATTATCTTCCTCTACCACTGTTGATTGCTATCGCCCAATCAGATTCGCCCTTCCGCATCAGGAGTCAATAACCCACGTAAGGCTTACTTCCCTTCCAAAATGGCGATAGTTAACCCCGACGCCGATCAAGTTATAAATTCAGTCACATCGAGTGATGAGTTCAAACATACAGGGAAATGAGAACACGGTATTGCACGTGCAAAGCAGAAGTGCATGCTAAAAACCACCTAAAACTAGCTGAACGTGGAAAATGAGGAATTACTGGTTTTGTTAAGTGTGAGCTGTGTGAGATATACCTACCAGTAGGCTCATCTTTCTTTGATTGTTGATGCCGCCAGAGAACTGACAGGGGTTTTAATTGTTTGTTGTTTGTTCGTGTGTTTGTTTATTTTTTTTACTTTCGGTGTTGACACTCACGATGTAATTTTATAAGAGAGACCTAACCTGAAACAAAGGGTACACCCAGGACTTGTTGACCATGGTGGACATTACCGCTCTCTCTCTCGACTGATTTCCAGTTTTTTCGAGTGATTCCACGTATATCGTACTCTTTTTTTTTTTCTTTTCTCGCTTGCAAATCAATGAATATCATATGTAAAGGAGCAAAAGAACTGCTGGACGATTACACATTGATCCCAAAGGCCAGTCTTTGGGAACTAAAGCAATGGATCGGATTTGTTCTGTCTCACGTCTCTGCTCTCCTCTTTTCTTGTTGTTATTGTTGTTTGTTCTTCTTCTTCTTTTCTCTTCCTCTTCTTCTTCTTCTTCTTCTTCTTCTTCTTCTTCTTCTTCTTCTTCTCTCTCTAAAAATCGCACAGTTTTTTCATGCATGAAAACACGCTAAAAAAAAAAGTCTGTTTTCCTCTTTAGAAGGATTGATTGTTATTGTTAATGAAACGGTTCAGCAATCGTCATTGCATTTTGTTTTATCTTTGTTTTGATGACGGAATGCTCTGAACACTTTTGAAGTCTTCGAAGTTCATATTGATTATTTTCACAGCCCTTCGCGAGGCGAAATGGCCTATTTGAATGAATGAATTCTCATTCTTCTCTCTCTCTCTCTCTCATTCTCTCTCTCTCTCTCTCTCTCTCTCTCTCTCTCTCTCTCTCTCTCTCCCCTCCCGTCTGTCTCCCACCTCTCTCTTTCCCCCATTACTTATCATTACAACTCTTTATTTCTTCCACCACCCCCCCCCTCCCCCCTCCGTCCACGCACTTTCTGCTCCGAAAATGCAGAGACAGGTATAGTTATTACGAATGTCGGTCGTGATCGAAAAAGTAAGCGTGACTAATTTTACGCTTCCCCCCCCCCCCCCCCCCCCCCCCCCCCCCCCCCCCCCACCTTCCCTCTTCCGCTCCGAAAATGGAGGCATAGTTATTACTGACGTCGGTCGTGATCGTAAAAGCAAGCGTGACTAATTTTACGCACTCGGCGACCACGGCCACCCTGCTTCCGTCATATCCCTCGCACACAGAC
>JADBJO010000775.1:27500-37500 GCA_016801955.1 Conus betulinus | reverse complement strand
GAGGGAAAAACTTTGGCGCAATATTGGATTCGAAATCCAGGGTTGAAGACGATGAAAACTTATGATGAGATTGAAAACGTTATGGGAAGGGAGGGGGGGGGGGGGGGGGGGGGGGGGGGGGGGGGGGGGGAGACGTAGGGGAGGGTGGTTTGTGGAGGAAGATGGATGGGGGGAGTTATGGAAGGGAGAGAGAGGAGAGAGAGAGAGAGAGAGAGAGAGAGGAGAGAGAGAGAGAGAGAGAGAGAGAGAGAGAGAGAGAGATGTAAATTTGTCAGTTCCCCTCATCAAGGGGTGTGAATATTAATCAATAGCCCACTTCTTTCCTTTTTAGTTATTTTTTTTTCAATTTTATTTTATTTTTATTTTGTTTGTTTGTTTGTTTTTGTTTTGTTTTTGTTTTAAAGATATGTGAAACCAGAGCATTACATCAACACACATGTAAAACAGATCACATGATTAGTGTGTGTGTGTGTGTGTGTGTGTGTGGTGTGTGTGTGTGTGTGTGTGTGTGTGTGTGTTAGTGTGTGTGCGCGCGCGCGCGCGCGCGCGCGTGTGTGTGAGTGTGTGTGAGTGTGTGCGTGCGTGCGTGCGTGTGTGTGTGTGTGCGCGCGCGCGCGCGCGCGCGCGCGTGTGTGTGTGTGTATGTGTGTGTGTGTGTGTGTGTGTGTGTGTGTGTGTGTGTGAGAGAGAGAGAGAGAGAGAGAGGAGAGAGAGAGAGAGAGAGAGAGAGAGAGAGAGAGGAGAGAGAGAGAGATGAGACAACTGGGGGCAAAAAAAATGAACGTCTACTGCCCGTGCTAATGTTCATTTCTAAAATCCGTCGTTATAACAAACAAACCACACCACATTTGTGAACAGATGGGAAAAAAAAAGCAATGTGTACTTCCTAACATTCGCAAAGAAATGCTTGAATGCCTTACACTTTCTATCATCAAACAGGTCATTACTGTCCCTTTGTCTTACCAGCTGCACGAAAGTTGACAAGATTCGGTGAATCGTCGTTTCCTGACATACATATTAATATTTGTGGAATAAATCACACAACAGTCTCAATATTCCACGGTAATTGGCCACTTCACAGCGCCTTGTCCACTCTGCCAGTAGCTTGGCCTCTTCATGGTCAAAGGAAAGGTTGTCGTCGTCGTCGTCGTCGTTGTTGCTGTTGTTGTTGTTGCTGTGTGGTACCTGTCCCAGTTTAACTCCCCTATTGTGTTTTATAGGTGTGTTGGGGGAGGATGTTGTTCTGGACCTATCCCAGTTTAACTCCCCTATTGTGTTTAATAGGTGTGTTGGGGGGGGGGGGGGGGGGGGGGGGGGGGGTGGGGGGCTGGGGGGGGGTTGCTGTTCTGAACCTGTCCAAGTTTAATTCCCCTATTGTGTTTTATAGGTGTGTGTGTGTTCTGGGCCTGGGGGGGGGGGGGGGGGGGGGGGGGGGGAGGCTGTTCTGGACCTATCCCAGTTTAACTCCAATTTAACTCCCCTATTGTGTTTTATAGGTGTGTTGGGGAGCTGTTCTGGGCCTGTGCCAGTTTAACTCCCCTATTGTGTTTTATAGGTGTGTGTGTGTGTGTGTGTGTGTGTGTGTGTGTGTGTGTGTGTGTGTGTGTGTGTGTGTGTGTGTGTGTGTGTGTGTGTGTGTGTGTGTGTGTGTGTGGTGTGTTGGTGTTCGGGAGGGAGGCTGTTCTGGACCTGTCCCAGTTTAACTCCCCTACTGTGTTTTATAGGTGTGTTGGGGGGCTGTTCTGGGCCTGTGCCAGTTTAACTCCTCTATTGTGTTTTATAGGTGTTGGGGGGGGAGGGGGGAGGCTGTTCTGGACCTGTTCCAATTTTACTCCCGTGCAGTGGTTAACGGGGGGGGGGGGGGGGGGGGGGGGGGGGGGGGCGGCTTGTTCTGGCTCTGTCCTTTTTTAACTCCCGTATGTAATAACCTTGTTACAGTGAGTAGTTTTTTGTGTAGAAAAGTTGATCATACTGGTGGTGGGGATCGATCTGTGACAGGAGGGGGGCGGGGGGGGGGGGGGGGGGGGGGGGGGGGGAGGAGGAACATTCTGGGCCATGACCAGACTGACTCCTGGGAGTTATTCTGGGCCTGAAGTGATCCGACTCCCGGGAGGAGTACAACTGGGAACGGGGGCCGTTTCTGCACGTTGCACCGGCACCCCTCAATGCAGGTCACACCATGTTTAATGAACGTGTCCTTGGGGCACATCCTATTTATTTCCGCTACGTTTCGATGAAACAGGTTTGGTCATTTTTGTGTATTCTTGATGACAGACAGACAGACAGACAGATAAACAAAGAAGCAAACAGAAACGAATGAAAAGAGACCCCATCAGTTGAAGCAAAAAAAAAACAAAACAAAAAAGAAGTAGACATTTCAATGTGGTGAAAAAAAGTCACACACACACACACACACACACACACACACACACACACACACACACACACACACACACACACACACACAAACACAGACACTCACACACACATACATACATACACGAAAACACACACACACACACACACACACACACACACACACACACACACACACACATACACACACAAACACACACACGCACACGCACGCACGCACGCACACATGCACACACACACACACACACACACACACACACACACACACACACACACACACACACACACATGAAAAAGAACAAACCCATATAAACAAAATTTCAAGTAGTCCTCCACTCTTTCCTGTCATATCATACATACACACACACACACACACACACACACACACACACACACACACACACACACACACACACACACACAACACACACACACACACACACACACACACACACACACACGCACGCACGCACACACATACATACACACCACACTGCGCGCGCGTTAATATCTAACTTCACAGGCAGGGGCAGACAATTTCAAATGGATCCCAACCCCTAGGGGACGGGAGTGGCAAAGGAAGGTGTCATCTTACTCTGAAGTTTCCCTGGGGAGAATACTTCGAGAAATCTGTCGTCATATGTCAGAACTACAGCGTAATGGTAACGAACATGCAAAGACAACCATGAAAAAAAAAAAAAAACATGTAAAAGGGGCCGGTGTGTGTGTATGTCGCGTGCGTGCATGCGTACGTGTGTGTGTGTGTGTGTGTGTGTGTGTGTGTGTGTGTGTGTGTGTGTGTGTGTGTGTGTGTGTGTGTGTGTGTGTGTGTGTGTGGGGGGGGGGGGGGGGGGGGCATAAATGTGTGTGTTGTTTTTAAAATATTAAAAGCGTATTGAGTGTGGAGGTAGTGTAGTATACTAATCTTTGCATGCATATTCTAATCAATTAATGAGATATCAATAAGTGACCATCACTTTAACCCCATTCTAATCTACCGGCATAACGGTAAACTACTTGAGTCTGGATTCATATCTGAACATTTTTAAAGAAACAAAACATTTTAAGCATTGAAATAATAAGAGAATAAAACCAGCAAATAACTCGAGAAATCAAAGTAAATGTCCAACTGGACTCTTAACAATTGCCCTCACAACTTCTATAGCCTTCGCTTCGTTCCCAAAAATGTCCCAAAAATTCGCGATTGATGGGTTCAAACTTAATAACCAATTAGGTAAATATTTTTTAGTATTTCTGCAAAGAAAGATGGCATGGAATGGTGTAATATTTTGGCCACACATGCAAGTGACATTTTTACAATATTTTGTTTTGTATGCATCAAGTCTGAGTCTAAAGATCAGACTCTTCAAAATCCGTTCCTGATGGAGATTGTGTCCGTTTTATATTTTACAAGCTTCTTAAAGAATTTTCCCTTGTTGTCCTTTATTATGTTTGGACACTCTTTTTGTCTTCGTATCACCGAATCCCCATGATGCTTTACCTAAAAGGCTATATTTTTCATACAAGGATAAAGGAATATCTATTTTGTAGAGCTCTTTTCCTTCGCTGCACTATTTTTGGCTAACCGATCAACCCTTTCATTTTGCTGCTAAACCACAATGTGATGGAATCCAACAAAAATCAATACAAGAACCACGTAAAGATAAAAAATGAAATTAAATGGTATATCTCTGTTATCATTTCTCCTCTCACTCTTGTATGAGAATATTTTAAAGCTTGTAAGACAGAGATTTTGAATCGACACAAAATAATATTTGAAATATCGAATATGGAAAACTAAGAAGATAGATAGTTCAGTGCCATAATAATGGCAATTAGCTCTGCTGTGAATACAGAGAAATTTTTTTCCCAATGTGATATGATTTCTCTTTTTTAATGATGGAATAACGAATGCAGCACCTGATAATTGGTTTTCAAGTAGAGAACCGTCTGTATATATTTTAAGATGGTTTATATAATTTTCATTTATATGTGCCTTGACATATGTTGGCAGCATGGTCCCATCACTTTTCCTTAAAATCTGTATAATTAATATCGTAATTAGCCTTACTGAGCTCCCATTGAGGAATATTACTGTAACTCGTTTGAGGAGCTACTGTTTGTGGTTCAACACCAGCATCTGTAAATAATTGGGACGTATAGGAGCCTATAGTTTTTTTACAGAGTCAAAACTCCGTGCTCGCTTTGGAAAATGTATATCTGATTTTAAACCAGTTTCCCTGATACATGAATTTTGCGTTGAGTGACTCCTTAATATATATTTTGCTGAAGCAAGTTTCATATTTTCGGCAAAAGGTAAAATTCCGATTTCTGTGTAGGTTTTTAGTGTTGAGGCATGGCCAGGGACACCGAGAGCTATCTTATAAGCTTTGCTATCGATGCTTTGCATCTTTGTTATCAAATATTTTGGAGCTGAAAAGAATGTTTCCTGAGCATAAGATAATTTTGATCTCACAAGTGCAGTTGCTAAATGAATAAGTACCTTACTATCTTTCCCCCACGACTGTCGACTTATCATTTTTAATAGATTCAATCCTTTTCTGGCTTTTGTCAGAGAATATTTTCCAAATGGTAGTTCCAACTTAATTTAGAAGTCAGCTTACTCCTAGAAATTTAACTTTTTTTTTTGTATTCAAGCGGCATTCCATTTATTTGAAAAGAGGGTAGAGGTTTAGGATCATAGCCAGAGTTGAGAGAACCATATGCGTTTTTTCATGTGAAAGGGTTAGTCCGTTTTCAATCATGTATTGCTGATTTTGTCTAGTTCATTTTTTGATATATCTTTTTAATATAGTTAATTGATCTAATTGGTGTAATCTTTTTTAGAGTAACTTTCATCCATATGCAAATATCATCCGCATATTGTACTAGCTCGGCATTGTTTGAGATCACTTTTGGAAGATCATGCATCAAAATGTTGAAAAGAATCGGGGCTATTACACCTCCTTGTGGGATTCCCATCTGTATACGTCTTTGATTAGAGTAGACATTACCAACCTTAGTCTGTATCGTTCTTTCACTTAAAAATGCCTTTATATAGTTATACATACAGCCTGAAATACCTATTGATCTGAGTTTGTTTAGAAGTTTTGAATGCCAAACTTGGTCATATGCCTTTCTAATGTCTAAAAAAAAAAAAAGTGGCAAGTACGTTTTTTTCCTACGTGAGAACTGATGTTTAATCTGTGTGGTAATTTTACTAAATGATCAACTGATGATTTGCCCTTTTCTAAAACCTGCCTGTTGTATTGGTATTATACCATTTTTTTTTCACAGAAGTGTTCGAGCTTTTTTTTTAGAATTATTCTTTCCATCAGTTTTCCCACATGTGATGTAAGAGCGACAGGTCTGTAATTATTTTTATCTGATTTTGACTTTCCCTCCTTTGGAATAGGGGTAACAGTAGATTGTTTCCATAAAGATGGCTGAATCCCTTCAAACCAACATTTTTGAAAAAATAAACTTAGAAAAAGTTTAACATTAACTGGTAAATGCTTTATCATTTCATTGGAAATTGCATCTGGTCCACACTGATTTTTTTCTTTGATCCAAGGTTTGAAATTGCATCTTTTGTTTCCTGAAAAGTAATAGGAGCATTTATATAGTGATCGTTATTGGGACGTTTTTCATTGTCTTCTTTTTCGTCCATTTTTTCTCTAAGCAGTTTTTGTTCTTCTGAGAGGCCTTCAAAGTTACTATTCTTTGCAAATGCATCTGCAAATGCTTCAGCCTTTTCAAAATTGGAAGGAAATTCGTTTATTTTCCAATTTAAGGGTACCCGGGAAGACTTATCCCATTTTTCATTTCTTTTATTTTTTTCCAAGTTTTCTGGAGATCTTTGTGATTTTGAACCTCATTTTCACAGAAATTTGACCAGTATTCTTCCTTTGCCTTTTCATTCACTCTCTGTTACTGTGATTTTTTGCTTTGTTTTTCTCAGCAATCTTTCTGGATCTGTTTATTTTTTTAGATACATTTTATAAGCCTCCATTTTTTGTTCTCTTGCTTCTTCACAGGAAACATTCCACCCAAACATTTCCTGTATATTTTCTTGTTTTATCAGGATTACATCTAGGGATTGAAAGCTCAGCTGCACGCAAAACAGTATCAACAAATTTCATGTAGCTTGTATCAACATCATCCACCATCATCTCTTCACAATTGCAAATAGAAAGTATGTTTTCAAATCTATCCCAATCAGCTTTGTTGTAGTTAAATTTTGGGATTTGATCTTTTGTCAGATCAGAAATAGTGTGTTTTACTTTGATGGAAATAACTATTGGTAAATGATCACTGCCTAGGGAGTCTTTAAAGGGTGTCCCATTCACAACTTGGAGCGATTGCAGCCGACATGAGAGTTAGGTCTATCGCTGAAGCCTGATGATATGAAATATCCGGGATTCGGGGTGACACTACCATCATTCAGTATACAGAGTGAAGAGTCTACTACATTGAGTGTGTGTGTGTGTGTGTGTGTGTGTGTGTGTGTGTGTGTGTGTGTGTGTGTGTGTGTGTGTGTGTGAGAGAGAGAGAGACAGACAGACAGACAGACAGACAGACAGACGGACGGGCGGGCAGACAGAAAAAAAGACAGAGATACTGAGAGACTGAGAGATAGACAGAGACACAAAGACAGAGAGAGAGATAATAATATATTCACATCAACAATGAGGTCTTTCATGTTTGTTTGTTTGCTTGTTTGTTATTTTGCTTGTTAGTTTGTTTTGCTTAATCTGTCACATATCTCTGAAAAAGAAAAGAACCTTCAACACAAGAGTGAGGATTTTTTTTAAAACTGTTCACTCGCTATAGGTTAACTTTGATTGAATAACTCGGATATAATATGTAGATAGGGGGTGGGGGGGAAGGTGGGTGGCGGACTGGATTGGGAGATGGGGGGAGGGGGGAGGGGGGCATGGAAGGCAGGAGTGGGAAGGGAGACGGAAAGGGAGAGTGGGGTGGGGGCTGATCTGATCTGAATTTGAATTTGAGGGTGTAGTTTCAACAATTTGGCTCATTGTATTTCTGGGTACACAAGCTTATCATAGTCAAACAAATTTGAGACGCATGGACATTTAGAGAGGGGTGGAATGGTAGACTGATGATGACATCGTGTTTCACATTTAAATGTCCATTACTTAAACAACGATATTTTGGGCTGTTAGTCAGGACATACGACCTTCACACGCAGATGTTGATTTCATTTAACAGTTCGGGAGGGATGGACTGGGAGGAGAGACGGAGACGCCAATAAGGAACAAAGATATAGTTTTTGCCTTGAAGAAATATATTTTATTTACATAACTGGAAGTAGCAGTTTATTTAATTCAAACAACTGCAAGATGTCTATATTTTTCTAACACGCACAATTTACATTTTCGAGAAGAGTATTCGCGCGCGTCTCTCTCTCTCTCTCTCTCTCTCTCTCTCTCTCTCTCTCTCTCTCTCTCTGTGCGTGCGTGCGTGCGTGTGCGTGCGTGCGTGCGTGCGTGCGTGTGTGTGTGTGTGTGTGTGTGTGTGTGTGTGTGTGTGTGTGTGTGTGTGTGTGTGTGTGTGTGTGCGTGCGTGCGTGCGTGCGTTCTTGCAAGCACAACATATATTTACGAGAAGAGTATCATGATTTGTCCTCTCTCTCTCTCTCTCTCTCTCTCTCTGTGTGTGTGTGTGTGTGTGTGTGTGTGTGTGTGTGTGTGTGTGTGTGTGTGTGTGTGTGTTCATTTATGTAATAGTGTGTTCATCTAAAATTGGTGATCTTAAGCTCGAAATAAATTAAACCGGTAGATCAGTAAGAAAAAAAAAACCTGGGGGGGGGGGGGGGGGGGGGGATGGGGGGGGGGGAGGTGGGAGGGGGGGGGGAGAGGCATTAGGATGGAGGAAGACGGGACGAGTTGTGGGTAGAGAGCAGGTGACTGACTTACTTAATTCCATTGGCGTGGAGCATAGGTCATCCACGAGCCTCTCCATCTCTGTCTGTCCCGGGCGGCAACTTCCAGCTGGCCCCAGGAGTAGCCCACTCGAGTCGTCTCCGCCTCCGTTGATCTTCTCTAGGTGGTGCGCGGTCGACCTCTCTTGCGTCTTCCCTGTGGGTTCCATCGCAAGGCATGGCGGACAACGCTGGATGCCGGTTTTCTGAGGGTATGGCCAAGCCAGCCCCACTTCCTGCGTTTAATTTGATTTTCAATGGGCTGTTGTCCAGCTCTTCTCCACAAGTCTTCGTTTGTGACCATGTCCTGCCACCTTATGCGATAGATGTACCTCAAGCATCTGTTGACAAAGGTCTGCAGGCGGTGTGTCAATGACTTGGTGGTGCGCCACGTTTCACAGGCATAGAGAAGCACAGACTTCACATTTGTGTGTTGAAGATGCGGATCTTGGTTTTTGTAGAGATGGTGTGTGAGGTCCAGACAGGTCGGAGCATCTTGAAAGCTGCGGATGCCTTGTCTATCCTTGTTGGGAGAGAGCAGGTGAGTGGGTAGAAAACAGACCTGTTTGGACTGTTCAATGATGACAGGCCAATATGACTCAAGAACATTTTGGAATACGTAACTTTTCCAAAGTAACTTAACATCCGAAGCTCGCAACTCATTTTCCGCGACTACTACGAGAAGAAAGCGTCCCGGTTTATTTTTTTCGTTTTTTTTTCTTTCTTACTTTTTTTTTTTTTTTGATAATGCGACTACTACGGGAAGAAAACGTCTGTTTTTGTTTTTTCAATATAGCAAGAGGTGTCCAACAGTCAGGTTTGCATTTGCATAGGCAATTAAGTTCTTTGCAATAGCTGGTAATTGAATAATGTAAACGTATTATTATTGTTATTCATGTTGGTGGTGGTGGTGGTCGTGGTGTGTGTGTGTGTGTGTGTGTGTGTGTGTGTGTGTGTGTGTGCGTGTGCATGCGTGCGTGCGTGTGTGTGTTGTGTGTGTGTGTGTGTGTGTGTGTGTGTGTGTGTGTGTGTGTGTGTGTGTGTGTGTGTGTGTGTGTTCGTGTACGTGCGTGCGTGCGTGCATGTGTGTGTGTGTGTGTGCGTGAGAGAGAGAGAGAGAGAGAGAGAGAGAGAGAGAGAGAGAGAGAGAGAGAGAGAGAGAGTACATATTTGTGACATCTAACATACAAATGATGTAATCATTGCCGATTTGTTTATAAACATGAGGCACATCCACATCATAAACGGGCTGATTTTGCCAACAGTTGCGTTCAATGAAACATTGACAAATCGCATCCCGATCGGGCGAGGGCAGTCATTTGATTGTGTGTTCGCAGAGCCATAGTCCGGCGATGCAACGGAGGGCAGAGGGAGGGAGGGGAGGGAAGGACACAAAGCCCGGAGAATACTGCCAATATGGCGACTGACACTAAGCCCTCACTAACGAGACGGAGGAAGTTCGCGGGTAGCTGTTAGTTGCCTGATGATAAATCTACCTGCTCCTTCTCCTGTCCCTCCTCTTCCTCCTCCTCCTCTCTCGCTTGAACCGTTAGGTATGGGGGGGGGTGGGTGAAGGGAGACGGAGGAGGTGCTGCGGCCAGCTGTCTCTCTTGGCTGTTGATAACCCACTCCGTAACGCCCCCCCCCCTCCCGTCCTTTCTATCCGACCTTCCCTTCACT
>JADBJO010000775.1:12500-25000 GCA_016801955.1 Conus betulinus | reverse complement strand
GAACCGATTAGCCCAGTTCTGGGCGGACACGTCCTGAGTGTCACGTGTGCCGGAAGCCGACGTCATGCTGCGACGTTGTTGTACGGCCCTGACGGAAGCGGCACGCACGATGGCGCGAGTAATCCCCCGTTCCTCGATCGTCGCTTGCCCAGGGACGTAATCTATATTTGACAACCATTGGGTGGTGGACAAACGGGGGCTTTGACCACTAGCTGACCGGCAGTAGATCATGGGAGGGTGTAAATCCCTGCCTCCTTTTATCTTCAGACCGTGTTGACCGTGAGCGGGACGATACAACATCACCGCAGGAGCTGACCGACAGGCCAGAAGATAATGCGTTGACTGTGACAGCTTCCAATCTATTCAACCACTTCGGTTCCCTGTACAAAACCCTACAACCCACGCCGCGTGCCTCCCCCACACCCCCCCCCCCCCCCCCACCCCCCCGCACCCCCGCAAGTAAGTCAAAACTCCTCGTGGCAGTTCACCACCCAGTAGTCGAGCAATTAGAACGCCATGACGGAGATTTTTTTGAATAGAGGGGTGGGAGTGGGGGGTATCCAGCTGAAGATACTGGAGCTCAGCAGATAATAATGCTTCTGTTGACAGCTTGAAATCTGGGCAGAGATACGCCTGCTTGTTCCGAGTGTTCACCAGCTCATAGGGAATAAGAAAAGCAATGAGATGTCAAGATTTTCGACTAGGGTGTGCCGGGGCGGCGATTGACAGCAGCAAACTATGACGTCTTTTGATGACGAAGACGATCAATGCGCGTCAGTGAACACAACCTTGAATGTAGTGCCACGCCTTAGTATGCGGCGTTTGGAATTCCAAGACTGTCTTTCCAAGACTTAAGTTTGGAAAGAAAAGTGGTGAGACCCGCTTTACGAGGGGATTCCATATCCAGCTGGCATTTACACAGTGACGATTCATGTTTCAGATGATAATGATGTCCACGCATAATACATAAACGCACTTTACAGGGTTGGAATTCCCAAGGAATTTTCGGTTGTCAAGGAGACAAGTGGATGAAAAAAGATATTTGTCCCTCCAAATTTTTTGTTTGCCCTCCCAGAGTAAAAAGGCGGTTAACCAGTTAACAAGTTAATAAAAAGTAATTATCGGTAATGCAGTGACAGGTCAGCAAACATGTTCTGCTGATGTACGATGAGGTCTAAGAGAGAGAATTGAAATGCGAAATACTGCATGTGTTCACCGAGGTAATTTCCTTTTTTTTTTCTTAGAGTTTGAAAGGAAATTAAACAGAAAAGAAGGATATTTGCTCTGTATCTTTGCGAATGTGGAAGAAAATAGAACAGAATTGTCAGTCTCCACCATTCACACGTTTCGAGAACGAAGAAAAATATATAAACTCTCTCTCTCTCTCTCTCTCTCTCTCTCTCTCTCTCTCTCTCTCTCTCTCTCTCAAAAGATGGTTTAATCCCGAAGGCAATTTAGACGATTTGTGTGTAATGTGTACAGATGGTATGAGAGAAAATGAAGATAATTTCATATTCTATTGTGCAGCTTATAACGATATCAGACAGAAGTCTTAGCTTTTCAATATTACTGCGACAGAAAATCATAACTTATATAGGCTAGTTTGTTGTCCTCTGACAATAATAGGATAATAACTCCACTGGCTTAGTATGTTGCAGAGGCATCTGATGTTAGGAAAACGAAATGCTCGGTCAGACTTCTAATGTTTGAGTTGTTTGTTTTCATGTATTCCGCAAGCTTGATGACCTTAATACGAAAAGGTTTAGTTTTCTGCACTAGTATAGCTAATTATGAAGCGGACGGTGATGATAGATGTGACAGTGCAGCAAGATTTATAACAATGAATATGTGTCTGAGTGAGGCACTTGTGTTTATGTTGTGACTTTAAAAAAAAATTAAAATTACATATTCATTTTGAGGGACGAAAAAGCACGACATTATTTTCTTTTCCTTCTACATGGCTTCGAGCCTCATCATTAACATTTACATAATCCGTTGCATCTTATGCTTCTTTGCATCATGAACTTTCTTTTTTTCGGTGCTGCAAATGTTCATGTACACCTCCTTGACATAAAGGCTATGTAGGCCATTGTCAATGAAAACGTATCTGAAGGGTCTGAAGCGTCTCTCTCTCTCTCTCTCTCTCTCTCTCTCTCTCTCTCTCTCTCTCTCTCTCTCTCTCTCTCTCTCTTATTTCACTATACGCATTACAAAATAAGTCCATTCTCTGTCTATACACACTTTAAACATAAGTAAAGGGACTAGCTCTGTCGTTTCCGTTTTGGCCAAGCACTTGAATGCTGCTGAAACGTTTATAGTATAAACCACACCTTGCCCCCAGGGAAACGGAACTCAGCGAGGATTCCGTGAGGAGAAAAAACCGGATAGGGGGGGGGATTGGGGAAAAAAAACAGAAAAAAAAAAAAAAGAGAGAGAGAGAGAGAGAGAGAGAGAGAGAGAGAGAGAGAAGAGAGGAGGTTAGAGAAGCTGAAGACGTAAAGGTGTGTGAAATTGAATTGGGAAAAGGGAAGCACGATCCGTCTTCATTGAAGCTTACTTACGGACCACTTTCTCAACGATGAAGACGAAAAGCTGTTTGCTTGACGAGCAAGTGAAGAGAGACTTTCCGTGTGTCTGCCACATGATGAAGTTGTCGTGGACAATTGGATGGGTGGGTACGTTGAACCCTGCTTTAGATTTCGTTAGGATAACAATAATTAAACACTATGATTGTCTTCTTCTTGTAAGAAATGACACCATAAAATGTAGCATTTGTTAGCATAGCATGCGTTCTATTTCTCAGATCCGAAATCATTTTTTCAGGAAACGTTCAGTTTTATGTTAATCTTATGGGTCTGGGATGCACTGTTTATATTTTATTTTTATATTTTACTGCTGGCTGGATCCCGTGACTGAAAGTATCTATAAAACAGTTTACTTTCGTGGAAATTTCTTTTTTTTTTTTCTGGTGAACACACTCTGACGTTACTGCTATAAACTAGAACGGTGCACAAAGTACAACGTTTTCACGGAATATTAAAAATCTGTAGTCTTACTCGTTGACATTTTGTATTTTGCCTGCCCTGTGAAAAATATTCACGAGAAGTAGCTCCTTCAGTCAGTGCCAACTATTAATCCTCTTGACGGAAAACAATGGTGATTTCGGTCGTGAAATGATTCAAACGGCTTCAAACATGGGGGGGGGGGGGGGGGGGGGGGGGGGGGGAGGGTGGGGTGGGGGGGGGGGGGGGGGGGGGGGGGGGGGGAAGAATGAAAGGAAAATGAAAAGAAAAAATAACTGCACAATAGTTAAAGAAAGAATGAAACAAACTGTTGGGTCGTCAAGAAAAAAAAAAAAAGACAGAAGAAATATTTTCTGAAACTGTCTTGTCTACAAGTTATTTCATGCATACCTAGAAAAATAATTGATTTAATCCAGACATCGATAATATTCTGAAGAACTTCAGGCGCTCGTTCAAAACTAAGTCGTATTCATTTCCTGGAACTTTTAAAAGAGAGAGAGAGAGAGAGAGAGATCGGAGAGAGAGAGAGAGAGGAGAGAGAGAGAGAGAGAGAGAGAGAGCGCTTATGCTTCACAATAGTGAATTTATCAGTGATAATGTTTTAAGTCGATGCATATTATGGTTTTTGTTAACCTTTTTTGAAACAACATTCTAAAGCTGGTCTTCAAAACAGACTGAATTACAGTGATCGTGCCTTGATTTTCGTTTCTTCAGACTTCCCCTAAACCCATAAATGCCTAAGGGCTTTTTTTTCTTTTTCCTTGTCTTACGCCATCACACACCCAGGCGGAATCTCAGGAGATTACTGGGTGGTCCTCAAAGCTTCCGTGGCCCTTTTCTTGCAGAGTCGCGGGCGTCTGCCATATCGACCTTCTCTTTCAGCCTCTGGAAGGCTCTGCAGTCGTACAGAAAGTGCCTCTTGTCTGTGTTGTGCAGAACGGGAATGATGGGCAAGTCTGTGTTCAAGCGGCAGTTGAGACAGTTATCCATTGGCCTGCTCATGCCTGTTCAGCTGATGGTAGCTTACCCTGTGGCTGCGGTTTCCCATGACAAGATTTACTGACGGTGTTTTTCTCAATGATGAAAAAGCGAAAATAACAAATAAACAACGCAACATCGAAAACCCCTTGCAACCGAACACTCTCTCAATCTGTGCGCTACCCTCATTTTTCAGAACACGTGCAGCTCAGCGTGATTCCAAGCTAGCTCCATCCTCATTTGCTATGGGACCCCCAGATCTCGCAGTCCATCATCATGACATCGCTTCTTCAACAGACGACAGACAACAGCACCCTGTGTGGGCCTCTGCTGGCCAATTCTCCATGTTCCCTCCTCCTCCTTCCCGCCCCTCCCCCATACCCATCCCCACTTCCATCCTCCTGCCCTCTCCCGGCCTCCTTTCTGAATGTCCAGAGATCCTCGCAATGATTGTGGACATGAGCTAAACTCTCTGTCTGTCTTCACCGACAAGGGCAGTTTTCCGCACTGACCCCTGGACGGCAGAGCGGGGCAATTCATTCCACGCGGCCCCTGTTTACCGAAACTAATGAGTCCGATATCAGCGACCCCATGAGGTCATTCTTGGCTGTCCAGCGCCCTGCTGACCTCTCGGACAGTTGTCCACCTACGAGCTTTCAACGAGAATGGATCGCCTGGGCTGCCATAATTGAGCCCACGCAGGGTGTACGGAGTATGGTGGGCGGACCTCGTCATAATGGTGATGTTAGGGTGAGGGAGTTGGGGGGCTGGGGTTTTTCTTTGGAGCCTGCTTTTGTGTGTTGTTGAGCTCTTCTCTCTCTCTCCCTCTCTCTCTCTCCTCTCTCTCTCTCTCTCTCTCTCTCCTCTCTCTCTCTCTCTCTCTCTCTCCTCTCTCTCTCTCTCGCTCTCATCATTTGATGATTCGAGTGATGAACGAAGTTTCTGTCCAGCTAATGATGAAGAAGAATCACTTAAAAAAAAAAAAAAACAGACAGCAACAGAGGTTTCTTTCGCCCGGATGTTTGTCTGTTTGACAGACGTTTATATGCACCTGTGGTGTTCGGTAGTGTGGGTGGTCGAGATGTGTGTGTGTGTGTGTGTGTGTGTGTGTGTGTGTGTGTGTGTGTGTGTGTGTGTGCCCGCGCGTATGGTGCGTACGTGAGTGCTCTAGTGAAAACGTGGTCGATGAACATGCTGTTTCAATTTACATAACGATTTTTATTTATTTACTTACCTATTTTTATTCTTATTTATTCATTCATTTATGTCTTTATCTATTTACTTATTTTGTCTCCATGCGTTCGCTCGTGCATTTCATTTGTGTTTCGTTATTTTGCTGGTTTGTTTAAATACACGCATAACATAACACTCATACACGCACGCGCGCCCCGCGTGCATGTTTGTTTATGAAAAAGTGATGTTTTGAAATTGTATTCGCCTACACCCTTCTATTTCTCCACTCCTCTTCCCTCATCCTCAACTCTAGTCTCCCCCCACTCCCCCCCCCCTCCCTCCCCCACCCCCTACCACCGTCCACTCCCGTACTCCCACGTGCATGCTAGTAACACAAATTGTCGGGATACGATAACACATGGCTGTCCTTGCCTCCGCTGGAATGAGTGTGTTCCAGCCTCGAGACAATTCGTTGCCACATCAGAAAAGGTGAGGACATGTGTTACAATCTCTCTCTCTCATCTCTCTCTCTCTCTCTCTCTCTCTCTCTCTCTCTCTCTCTCTCTCACACACACACACACACACACACACACACACACACACACACACACACACACACACACACACCACCGCCCCCATCTCCCCACCCCCCACCCCGTCTTCCTCGACAACCTCTTCCCCGTCCATCCTCCAAACTCTATTCACCATTATCCTCTTTCTTCACATGTACAGCCCCCCATACCCACACCCTTCTACCTCTGAGCAGGCCATTGCTCAGTTTCAACAAATTTGCTATTCCAGTCAAACCTCTCTCCTCCCTTGTTTCTCTCCCCCTTCCCCCCCTCCCCCACGTCCATTTCTTTCTCTCTGTATCTCTCTTTGTAATACAGAAGCATGTAATGACTAGGTTTAGACTAGGTGTATCTGACTTGGAATGTGCATCGTTTTAGATATGAATGTTGTAATGATTGCGATCTGATGTGTCCATTATGCCAGATGTCTAAAGAAGATGAGATACACTTCGTTCGTTGTTGTCAAAGGTTGAAAGAAATAAGAGAAAAGTTTTTGGAGCCTAAATATTATCGACAGCCTTTTTTATTCAAACTAAGTCTACTCATGGCATGCACTAAACCTGATGTTGTACATAATTTTATCGTTGTTTTTGTGTAAGGCTTTTAAATATAGAGAAATAGCTACTTCATAGTTTTGCATGATGTGCCTGCCATAACCGTAGCCTCTTGTATTTCATGATGAAGTGGTATACCTGTACGTTTACCCCTTCGTGAGGGGCTGAGGCCTATATGAAATAAAACACATTCAGTCATTCAGTCATGTATGTGTGTATGTAAACGCAGGCTCTCTCTTTCTCATCCTCTCTCTCTCCCTTCTCTCTCTCTTTTCTGTCCCTCTCTCTCTCTCTCTCTCTCTCTCTTCTCTCTCTCTCTCCCTCTCTCTCCCCCTCTCCCTCCCTCCCCCCCCCCCCCCCCCTCCCTCTCTCTCTCTCGGTCTCTCTTTTACCGATATATAGCTTTTTCCGTCCTGACAATCCACTCTTGTTCTTTAGTCCCCTACCGCACTTGAGGGAAGAGGTCATTAGGTCAACCTCTCTTGAAGGGTCCTTTGGAGTTGAAGATGGCTTCCAGATTAATGAAACTGATAACACAGGCAGGGCGTTCAGGGGTTGTGAGGGATTTGAACCGTTTCAAACCTGTTGTAAGGAAGGGATTACGGGGCATGACGTGGGCAGTCTTGCGCTGGTGGAATCCAGTTTTATCTTTGTTCGGAGTGGGGCTTAGAAAGAAGCTGATAAATGGCAGTGTGAGCGACTGACGAAGCCTTCAATGGTCGAAACGGGTCTGTTTTGCTGGGGATTAGTTGCGTTTCGTTGCGAAGGCTGCGTTGGTGTGGAACAGTGTGTGTGTGTGTGTGTGTGTGTGTGTGTGGTGTGTGTGTGTGTGTGTGTGACTACTCTGACCAGCTAAGCTGCTGACCGTGTGTGCTTTCTTTTTATTTCTTCTTTATCTGTATTCCTTTTCCCTCAGTTTCTTTCTATGCTCCTGTATTTCAGAGCCTGTTTTATTCTCTGTTTTTGTGTATGTCTGTCTTTCTTCGGCCTTTTCCTTCTTAGGGGCTTTTGTTGAATGTCTGAATCTGTTTCCGACTCTCTGTCTGTCTGACTGTCTCTCCCTCTCCCTCTCTGTCGCTGTCTCTCTCCTTCACAGGATAGTGCGAGCACGTAAGCGTACGCACGTGGGGGGCGCGCGCGTGCGCACACACTAACAAACTTACCACCAACTCACACATGCACATACACACGCACGCACACACACACACACACACACACACGCACGCACGTAGGCACGCACGCACGCACGCACGTACACACACACACACACACACACACACACACACACACACACACACACACACACACACGGGCGTGCACGCACGCACACACGCACACCCTGTACCACACACACACACACACACACACACACACACACACCTTTCTCACACACAGAATGCCCTTATGATAGAGTGTGGTTACCTTTCTCTTCTCTTCGTTATTGTACGTCACAGCCCTTCTGACCTTGGCGAGCCTCTCTGAATGACGACCAATTCTTCCCCGTCACTTGCCTCTCTGTGTCGGCACGGAGCCGTTGAATTGTCCGTCACTTGCCTCTCTGTGTCGGCACGGAGCCGTTGAATTGTCCGTCACTTGCCTCTCTGAGTCGGCACGAGGCTTTAAATTGGAATGGACAGACGTGACGAGCCTTTACCTTTTTCTTCTTCTACCCCCCCCCCCCCCCCCCCCCCCCCCTTTTTCTTTTCTTTTGTCAATTTATCTCTATTTTTTCTTTCTTTCCTTTTTCTTTCTGTCTGTCTTCTTTGTTGTTTCTTTTCATTTCTTTTCTTTCATTCTTTAATTCTATTTTCTTACTATCTTCTTTTTTTTTCTTTTTTTTTTTTAATACACTGTTTTTCCTTTTTGCAGTCTTTCTATTTCTCCTCCTCCTCCTTCTTCTCTCTCTCTCTTCTTGTTTTCTTTCTTTTCTTTCATTTTGTTTTTTTCGGTGTGTGCATTTCCTACCGTTTTCATTTTTTTTCTCTGCGTTCTCTTTTCTTTTCTTTCTTTCATTCCTTCTTTTTTGTCTGTCTTTCGTTCTTCTATGATTTTTTTTTTTTTTTTATTTCTCACACAGCCTGAAGGTCCAGTGATCAAAGAAGAAGAGAAGAGAGGACGGGGGAGAGGGGGGGGGGGGGGCGGGGGCGGGGGTGAGGTGGGATGGGTATGGAGAGTGACGTAGGTGTAGGGGAGCCGTGGGATGGGGGTGGAGGAAGTAGTGGAGATGGAAGAAGCGCGGGGATGGAGAGAGAGAAGTGAGGGGCAGGGGGGAAGGGGAGAGGGGTGGACGGTAATTGGGTGGAAACGTAAGTAGGGAGGGGGAGGGGGCTGGGGGCAGGGTGGTGGAGAGGGAAGGCAGGAGTGAGAGGGGTGGGGAGGAGAAGGATGAGGGCAGAGGTGACCGTCTATTTTTTCCCCCCACACTCTGAGTTGGGTGCTATCACACCCTCCCCCCCCCCCCCCCCCCCCCCCCCCCCCCCCACCCACACCACACCCCTCGTGCTTTTTACCGTTACAATTTTAAATATTTTTTCTTCTGTTCTTTGTGGGTACTTTCCTATTTGTCATACCTTTTCCATTGTCTCCCTTTTTCCCCCGTAACTTTCTGCTACCTGTAGTTATCTTTTCTTGTTCTCTTCATATCCCCCCCCCCCCCCCCCCCCCCCCCCCCCCCTTTTCTTCCTCTCTCCCTTCTCTCTTTCCTCCCTTTTCTTCTCTCTCCCTTTTCTTCTTTTTTTTCTCTTACCATTTTTCTCCCCCTCCCTTCTTTTATTTTTCTATTTCCCCCTAGCCTTTTCTCACTTTTCTCTCTGTTCATATTTTTCTTTAAATTTTCCTACTGTCTCCCCCTACCCTTTTTTTTTTTTTTTTTCATTCCACAAACTCCTATTGTTTTTTCTCTTCTCCCATTTTCTCCTACATTTTCTCTGCCCCCTTTCAGTTTTTTTTTTTTCCCTTCATTTTCCTGTTGTTTTTTTTCCCCCCGTACTCATCTATTCCCAGTTTTCTTTTTTTTTCTCTCCTAGTTATTTCTCTCCCCTTTCTTTTCTCTTCACTTCTCTTACTTTTCTTTCTCCTGTCATCCCTGTTTCTCCTATTTCCTACTTTTCTCCCACATTGTCCCCCTTTACAGATTTCTCTTACTTTTCCCTCTCCCTTTTTTCCGCTTTTCCTTTTTGTCCTGTCCTCCCCCCTACCACCCACCCACCCCCCTTTTATCTTTTTTTTTTCAGCCCTCCCCCTCCCCTCCCCCCCCCCCCCCCCTTGCACTCTTTCTCCGAATTTTCCCTCCCCCTAATATATTTCCCTTTTCCTTCTTTCTCCTACTCTTCGTCCTTTCCTTCCCCCTCTCCCACCCACCCCCCCCCAACCCCCCACCGCCTTTTTCATTCTGTCGCTTACTTTTTCTTCTATCCTCCCCACCCCTACCTTTTACCCTCCTCCTTTTCTACTTTCTCATATCTATCCCCCCTCCTCCCCTCCCCCCCCCCTTTTTTTTTTTTCTTTCCTATTTAACTCCTAATTTTCTTTCTTTTTTTTTTTTTCCTTTCCCTATTTTCTTTCTTTTTTTTTTTTTTTTTTTTTTTTACTGTTTACTACTCCCACCTTTCTTAACACGTCCCATCTCTACGTCGCTTGACTTGTTTAATTCTACCTGTTCGTGTCTTCTTTAATTTGGTTTCAAGAACAGCATCTGGCGTTTTAAGGCTGGATGTTGTCCTTTTTTTTTTGAGCCTATTGACATCTCGTGAAAAGTCGGTCGTCACGCAGATTCAGTCGATATGTTTTTTTTTTCCATTTTGGATCGACACCATTTTATTCTTGTTACAAAAAAATGTTTATGGTACAAAAAGCTATGAACAGTAAACACAACGAATGATCAATACATACGGCACGAATTTTCGATTTATTTATGAGATAGATCTTGTTTCCAGTTTAGTTGCAAAGTGAAGCGACTGCCAGCTGAAACTGAAACAAATGTCAGAAGGTATTTGAAACAACTCTGCCAATTACCACCGACAAACGAATTACAAGATAAAACACGACCCGTTTCGACCTCTTAGGTCTTCTTCGGGCATGATAAACAACACTCAGGACAACGAAAATGAAGAACGAGTAATCACTTATCTTGTCAATTTAGGCGCACGATGGGCGAATAGATGATTGCTCGCTCTTCATTTTTGTTGTCCTGAGTGTTGTTTGTCTTGCCCGAAGAAGACCTAAGAGGTCGAAACACACCGTATTTGGTCTTGTGATTCGTTTGTCCATGTCATCTGGTGGAACTATTTCAAATAGAGAGACATACAGAGTGAGACAGTGACATGGAGAATGTGTGTGTGTGTGTGTGTGTTGTGTGCGCGTGCGTGCGTGCGTGCGCGTGCGTGCGTGTGTGTGTGTGTGTGTGTAAAACAACCTTTTAAAAAAAAATCTGAAAACTTACAGGATTATCTATCACACCTACTGAACCTGAAATTTCAGTTACCGCATTCTCTTCATATCTTGCACCAATCGCTATTCGTACGGCTACCAGGTTTAAAAAAAAAAACAACAAAAAACACACACAAAAAATACATGTCATACTAAACTGCAGACCGGCGTCGCGTGAAATCTGGGAACGTGATATCTGGGAAGGCTCCCCACAGATCACAGATTTTGGGGGGGAACGTGTTCCCAAAATGTACTGTGATATCTGGGAACGTGGTCTTTCAGAGCTCAGGAGGGCAGAAAGAAGACGAAAAAGAATGGATTTTCGAGATAAGGTAGGACACAATTTATTTAGGTGCAATTGAGATCTTTGGCCTTCTTTACTTTTTTTCCATTAATTTCTTGGCATGATTTTCACATTACTCTCTTTCTTGGCCTAGTTCCCAGATTTCACGATTGGGAGTTCAGGGAATCTGGGAACGCGTTCCCAGATATCACGGTTCCCAGATATACACGGGTTAGTACTTCGAGACCTTACAAACATGCGGAAAAAATTCAACCACATACCTGGTGACAATCAAGGTATTCGTCTGTTACCCCACCCCTTTCTTTCCTGCACCATATTCCATTTTTTCATGCATCTTCTTGCTTGAAATAAAGTAATGGACAAATAGAATTATTAAAGAGTATTCCTGTATACAGCCACATCACAATCTAATTCCAGATTAAAATTAAACATCTTCTACTGCATTCATTGCCCTCTCTCTCCACTCACTCTCTCAAAGCCAACCACCACCTGTATACTACCCCCTCCCCCTAATAAACATAAAGTTAACATGCAAGACACGTGCGACAAAAACCTTTAAGACCCTACGAAGTGACTGCACAGAGCAGGAGGAATTCTTACATGCCATTCCGAGCAGGTGAGGAAGCGCACGTGCCCGTACTTATCTCCCGGAGGATAAATCCAAAGCAACCCCCCCCCCCCCCCCGCCACCTTTGTTCCACCACCATCACGCCCCTTCTATAACATTATCAGTGTCCCAAACGACAGAACAGAAATAAAGCACACTGCACCTGAATTTAAGTGGGAGGGGTGGTGGAAGTGGTGGTAGTGGAGGCAAGGGGAATGGGGGGGGGGGGGGGGGGGTGTGTGAATGGAGGCTAGGGAAGGGTGGGAACGGGGGGCATGATTCTGACCCTGAGGTAGAAATATCCCCCACCCTCTTTCAAAATGCCTTCCTGGCGAATCATTTTTGAGCACGGTCTAGAAACCTTCCATGAGGTGAATGTATAGGCACGGGTACATTTCCACCTGCCCGTGACCTGGGGTAGCATGAGGCTGAGCACGTGTCTGTATTCCCCCCCCCCCCCCCCTTCTCCCTTTGTTTTATTTTGTTGTTGTTGTTGTTTTTTGTTTTTTGAGTATGCTAATGCCCCCAAATCGCGCTCACCACCAGTTGATGCATTTGTACCATAGTGTTCACATGCTTCAGATGATCCCTGGAGTTTTTAGCCAGGGTACGATAACAACAACAACAACTCACCAGAGAGTGGTTTTTAGAAAGGTGTGTGAGTGTGTGTGTGTGGGGGGATGGTACCTTGAGCTCAAGTCCAGAATCCCCCCCCCACCCCCATCCACCCAGTCCAACCCCCCCCCCCCCCCCCCCCCCCACAAAAAAAAAAAAAAAAGAAATGCCGTGATATGCTTTAATTGTTCGTTTGGGGCATTTTTTTTGGCACTTTGAAAATTTTGAAGACGGGGGATGATTTAG
>JADBJO010000774.1:512292-566140 GCA_016801955.1 Conus betulinus | reverse complement strand
ATGCGTCAAGCAGATAGAGCGAGGACCAGAAGCCCAGCAACAATGCAATCCATGTGGTTTGCAACATGCTGCCTTTACACTGTGATTAGCAAGTGCACTGTTTACGGTGTCTGGCCTATTTTCATCTGCATGACGAATTAGTGGAAATACTGCACGAACATCGGGTGAATTTTTATAATCCAGACATTCTGGGCAAAAAAATACGTCCATAGGATACAGAAAGGCCAGCTGCATCTGGTGTTTACTTCCACGTCAGATTCGTAAACGTGTTACGGCTTTGTCACTACGGAGAAACTGAAAAAATATGATGAAATATTTTTCCTTCTCAGCTTCCTCCATTTCATGTGGTCCGCGAGTAGTGTCTTAAAAGTAGCACAAAGTTAGGAACCCACTGAAAGGATTGCCTGCTTCTGATTGGATATAATATACTTCTTCTGGGACAGGAAGTGGTCTGTGGAACGGTGGGATATCCGGCTCGCTTGCATCAGAAAGAAGGCAGTGAAAATGGCAGGAGATGAAGAGAAACCCGAGACGAATAGACAACCTCATTTGTCTAAACAGGATCTGACTCATTGGTAAGTAAATTAATATGAATTTCATTTATTGTGTTATTTTGAGGGTAATTCTAAATGATCTTTTTTTCTTTTCACGAAGTAGAGCATTTAACATCTTGCCGTCAGCATGGCTCATTTCACTTTCAGTGTCAAATGTCAGAGGATCATCATTCTCAGCATCTGTGATGGTTGTTAGAGCTCCAAAACTTCGACTTTGACGTACAGCAATATAACACAACTAATATCAATGGTATGACGAGTTAGAGTCAAAGTAAAAATCATGGTATTCAGCCCATTCGGCCAGAATAATCAAGTTTGATTGTGGGCGCGTAACACTGAAGAAGAAAACGTAGCAGTGGTAGGTAGGTAATTTATACATGGCCGTTAAGCCTTTCAGTGTCCCGTCATGTTATTTTGCTTTTACAACAGGGCTGAAATGCAGGCAATACAGATTTTCCTACCTATTCGTCAAAACTTCTAAACTGTACTTTAAAATTCAAGTCATCGTCCAGCAAATTCTTAAAAACTTTAATAGCAAATTTAAGTGCAATTGGCAAATTGTTCCCAGTTAGCAATAACTCTGTTACTGAATATGAATCTCCCCATATTAGTATGAAACTGCTTAACAAATATCTTGCCTTCAGAATTTCTTGTTCTATCTGTTTTAGCAGCTTAAAAAAAATAGTCCCACTGTATGTCCCATTTGCTGGTGAAATATTTTGAACACTTCATTCAAATCCCCTCTGATATGTCTACCTTTTAAAGTGTGCAAATTTAAGTAATTTAATCTATCTGTAGAAGACATGTTTACAAGTACATTCTTGCAAGATTTTAGTAGCTCTCTGTATACTCTTTTGATTACTGTTGATTGTCTTTTCAAGTGTGGGTACCAGATTATATTGCCATATTCAAGATGCGGTCTAACCATAGCTTTATATAATTTTTTAAACATGTCTTTGTTTAGGTAAATAAAGTTCTTTTTATTAATCTGATCATTTGGTTTGCTTTATTTATACACTTTTGAATGTGAGTATCAAAAAGTAAATCTTTATCAAAGATTACACCTGGATCCTTTTCTTCCTCACATTTCTGTACCAGCCTATTTTCACCATCCATTTTCATGTTGTATTCATGTTCTGGATTGTTTTTGCCAACATGCAAAACTTAACATTTTTCAACATTAAAATATAGATTCCACTTGTCTGACCAGTTTTGGAGGCAATTTAAATTTACTTGAAAACTATTAGTTATCTGATTTGTCATATATTTTTGTGTCGTCAGCAAAAATTGTACAAAACTGTTCACCTCATTTGGAAGGTCATTTATAAAAATAGTAACAGTACAAGTCCTAAAATGCTCCCATGGGGAATACCACTCATAACATCTTTCTCTGTCGACATACAATTACCCACTCTTACTCTTTGTTTTCTGTTTGACAAAAATCTCTAGTCCAGTTTAGCAACTTGCCTACAATACCATATGCTTCCATTTTTTTCAATGATCTCTCATGCAGAACCATATCAAAAGCTTTACGGAAATCGAGATAAATTATATCAACAGAGTACTTATTCTCTAGCATGGTAACTAAATCTTCCATAACTTCAAGTAGTTGTGATATATGCAAGACCTTTTTTTTACGAAAGCCATGTTGGCATACTGCACACAATTTATTATTGGTGAAGTGAGACATTATGACATCTCTTATGATGGATTCTAGCACTTTGCATGCAATACAGGTTTAGCTTACCGGACGATAGTTGCCTGGCTCAGATTTTGACCCTTCTTAAAAATAGCACTAACTTCTGCTGATTTCCAATCGAGGGGTAATTTTTCTGTCTCTAGTGATTTGTTATAAATCTTACTGAGCGGTACAGCTAACTCCTTACTTAATTCTTTTAGGACTTTAGGTGGTATTAAATCACTGGGGACCTGAATCAGGTCCCTGCGCTTTAGATTGATTCACTTCAAACAACTTATTCTCTACTGCAGCTGAAGTGATTATTATATCTGTAACTGAAATTCCATTAGATTTACTACATTCAGTGAGATCAGGTATGTTGTTTGTATCTTCATTAGCAAAGACACTTGCAAAAAACTGTTTCAGAACTTCAGCTTTCTCCATATCTTACTCGGCCATCCCCCTCCTTTACCATCATTTAGAGTATTAACCCCTGTGTTTTACTTTGTATGTTCTTGCATGTATTTCCAAAAACATTTGGGATTTTTTTTTTACATCGTTCTGCTATTATACGTTCATAAGCTTTTCTTGTTGATTTGTTTTCATTTTTGCTCTTATTTGGCATTTTTGCATATTTACTGTAATCTTTCCCATCTTTCGTCAATAAATACCTTTGAAAAAGTTTGTTTTTTCTTAATCTTTTTAAATACTTTGTCATTCATCCAAAGTGGTATAGGAATTTTATTTTGGCGACATTTAGTTTTTAGAATACATTTGTCCATACATTTTACGACTTCACATTTTAAACATTCCACATTTCCTCCTGATCATTTGTAAGCAAGGAGTTGATACTCTCTGAAAGCATTTTCCTCATTTTACTATAGTCTCCTTTCTGTGAGTTAAATTTGTACTTAGGGTTTTCTTTAGTCTTCTCTTTGGGAACATGCAGTTCAAATGTTAAAATCAGGTGATCACTTTTACCCAAAGGGTCACTATATTATGATATTCAGTATCAGAGATCAAGGATTTTTCACTTTAACTAAAACTAAGTCATCAATTGTTGGCTTCTGTCCTTCCCGAACACGAGGTGAGCTAATCACTTTCTGTATTAAAAAGGCATCTCTAAAGTAACAAGAAGAAGACAAGTATGGAAAGTAACACGGTACATATTGTATGAAGCGGTTTTCGAATGTTTCGCATTCAGTAATCTTTTTCTTTCCGCAGAGTGTCCACAATCATCAAGTTGATTATTCTGACACTTACGTTCTCATCCGAAAGTTGGTGATAGGATTATTACGTGTGTGCAAGATGTTGTGCGTGCTTCACACACTCGTATAAATAGTAGTAGGAAATAAAAGACCCAATATTTTATCATTAAAAGACCCTTGCTGTAGTGTAGGAAATGGTAAAGTACTCTTTTACTGTGCTAGTACTGATAAACACACTTGCATGCTTTTGACAGAATTTAAACTGTTCTTTCTGTATCATGCTTATTTGTCATTCTATAATTGAAACTGCTTGACAAGGCTGTAACCTAGGGTTACTTTCTTAATACAATGCTTACATATGGCGGCGGCTATTGTTTTCTCCTTTTTTCGCATGGCATTGGCTGTGCTGGATTTGACAACTAATGTGTTTGATGACCTGTTTTTGATCATTGTTGACATTATGAAATCCTCATCCAGAACCTGATGTTTGGTATGGTTGAAAAGAAGAATCAATGAACATATTTTCAGCTGGCATGATAGAAGTTCTGTATTGTCTAGATTTGTCATGATGCACATACAAGTCGTGTAAGCAAAACACCCCAAAAGAATTTCAAAACAGAATTTGATGATCATTATGAATTGATAGCATACAGACAAACGATTCAAAAAGAGCACACATCTTTTACAGTTTCATTCATAGTACATTTTACTATCAGCTGCAATCCATTTTTAACAGAACTTCACAGAATTTGAGACTCAAATCATCAAATGAATCTTTTGTTTAGTCAGCCAGATTTTTTTCCCAGTACAAGCACATCTGTTGTTTTCTGTCGGTTAGATCACTTTCTGGCCAAATAACATTTTATAGGTGCCAGGCAGTTAATGTTCTCTTTATGGTAACTTGGGAAATTTGGCATTTGTTCTGTAATTGTTTGAGAGGGTTTTTTTTTTTTTTTTTTTTTTAAAGCACCATTTTATGAAATGCATTTGATACCAGAAGTATGTCTTACACTGTGAAGTTTACTCATTGTTGCTTAAAAAGCCTGGTTTCTTCTCTGTGTTTTGTCTACCACTGGGCTTACCTTTTTCTGTATATGCGTCACTTATATATATGTTTTCATAATCAATATGACAAATTTAAACATAATCAATATGACAAATTTAACAGGTTTAAGATTTGTCAGTTTTATTATTTTAAAATTTATGCTCTAATGCGAGTATTGAAATTTATTGAGGAGGGCAGAAAAGTTTTTCATGTATTCCACTTTTCAGGACAATGCTAAAGTTCTTTGATGACAAACACAGCCAAGAATAAATGTTGAGTACATGGGTCTGGGATTGTAACTAATGTAAGACAATTTTTTTTTTTAGACATTGCATAACTTGATCCAACTTAACACCCCCCCCCCCCCCCCCCCCCCCCCCCCCCCCCCCCCCCCCTGGATGTGATTTTTTAGTTCTTTGACGTCTGATCAAAATTTTTACAGAATGAAGATTCGTATGACTGTCTATTGTAAGGATAATGAATTGTGATTCCCAAATTGCGGTTATGTAATTGAGGCGTTGTTGGAATGTTTCTGAATTTCCATTGTCGTGCTGTCATCAGCAAAGTCTTTGACTAATTACAGTTTGGGACATTTGTTTCCTTTGGACAGCTTCTTACTATCAGTTTTAAAGTTGACTTATTTCAAATAGATCAGCTCATGTTCCGATTCATTTGCAAACTGACAGAGCATTGTGAACGAAATTTTCTTATTAGATTCAACATTAAGGACTTTGTTGAAAGATGTTTGAAGATCAGTGAGTATTGATGGTCCCATCTTGAATGTGATCGCAGCTTGGCTTAGAACTGCAAATTGATTATGCAAAATTCCACTTCTTAGTTTGTTAAAGAGGTCTTTGTAGCAATAGATCATGGTTACCGTCCCTATATTGGATACTGCTTTCTTTTATTAGTTAAATGTGGTGTCATATATTATACGTAGCTATGAAAATTGCTGACAAGTTGTTTGAATGAAACAGGGTAATGTGTTTCGTTTAATTAAAAACAAAAGAGTAGGATTATTTTTCTTTTAAGTGAAAGATTTGCCATCAGCTTAAAAAAAAAAAAAAACAACAAAAAAATTACTACAGAGTTTGTAATAGCTGAAAAATGTGAGATATCACATTTTATACTTTTTTTCAGTCTTCATCAGGTTGACCAGTTTGACTTCTCAGCTTTCTCTCTTTTTCAGTCTCTCTCAATCTCTCTCTCTCTCTCTCTCTCTCTCTCTCTCTCTCTCTCTCTCTCTCTTCTGTCTGTCTATGTCAGTCTGTATCTGTCTTGTGTATTTTATCCCCTAAAATGTGAACTTCGTATGTTCACTTTAATGCCTCTGATGTTGCAGGATATAAATAGCCTAAATCCTTTGACACCAGAAGTCATCAGCAGACAGGCCACAATCAATATTGGTAAGTGAGCATCTTTTCCTAAGATTGCTGTGGTATTGACTATGCTTGCCTTGACAATTACTTCACTAACTATCTTCAAAGAGTTACAATTTATAGTAAAATCCTCCAGGATAACTTTCAATCTATATCCTACCTCCAATGTTTAAGCTTTATTTTTTTCCCCTTCCATATGGTAGGGAGATAATTGCCTTCAAATGAAGAGTCAGAGAGCCCCTGAAGACCCACTTTACTTGGACTTACTTGAAACATTTCCATTTCCATTGTGTGATATTTCATATTGCAGATTTGACTTGATCATACCTCTGAGATCTGTTGAAAAACACCGATTGTTTTCAGCTGATTTGGTATTCTTTTTGGTATGCAATAATATTTAGGATAATTTTGAAACACTTTTTCATTTGAAATAATGAATGATGAAAATATTTCATAAGAAGAAAGCTATTAGTAGATTTAAGGAAAAAAAGAGGATATATAATGCTCATAGCCTTGTTTTTAATTTTTTTAAATTTTTTTTATTGTTTTGGTTTCATGTAAGTGAATGAGCAGCAGAAAAAAAATCCAGGCTTTTGTTTGTTTGATAAATTAATTAGAAAAAGAAAAAGGAAACAAAGTTTAGAAAAAGAGGGGGGCTAGCACTTGCAGACAAGAAACGAAGAGAGAAAAGAAAAATGCAACTTCAGTATTTGTCCAGCTAATGAGCTATGCTGTTTCAGGTACAATTGGTCATGTGGCCCACGGCAAGTCCACAGTGGTGAAAGCTATCTCCGGTGTACAGGTCAGTGCATTATGTAAATTGTGTGTTTGTGTGCCTGAATGGAAGATGCGATTTTGAGCATGGTTGACATGACTGTCACATATGCAGTCATATGATTTATCAAGTTATGGTAGGTACCTGGATAGGCTACAGTTAAAGAATATGATTGTTTACCAGTTTCAGTATTGCCAAATTGAACTTTGGTTTGTTACATGAAAGTCCACAGCCAGGCACGGTGATGTGATTGACGTGATACCCATCCTCGTGAACAGGGCAAGGGGAATTATCAGATGGGCGTTGAAAATGGCAATCCTATGAATACTGTCACTCATACAGATGTTTCTTTCTTGTTTTTCATCGTTCCTCAGCTGGAACTCGAAGGTTCAGCATAGGTAAGAATTTTGTGAATGTGACTGTTTGTAATCCCGCCATTAAGATAGCCACATTCGTTTGTTGAAGAAGATGTCTAAATATGACTACAGTATGCATGTGCTTTATTTCGTGTCACCATGTTACTGCACTTGATGGCCTGTGTCTACTCTTCTCTAAAAGGTGGAGAATGGATTTGATGTATAGCAAGGTATTTTTATGTGTGCATTCACACATGGCACTTCCTTTCGCCTGGATCTTCAGTATAGTATTCATTTTTAACAGTGTTAAACACACTCAGACACACACACACACACACACACACACACACACACACACACACACATGCCTTTAAAATGGCACAAGTGGGGTGATGTCAAAATGGGGGTGAAATGTCGCAACTATGAGGCGGCACTTCGGGTGGCTCTCTGAGCCATACTATGGAGTGTATCCACCCCCAAGTCAGTATGAGTTTGTAAAAGGCAAACAGTGAGGTGGTCAGGGCATCACAAGTTGTGAAAAGGTAAACAGTTAGATGATAGGGGAAGTGGCGTCTGAACAGAATGGGGGGATGGAGTGTAAATGTGTGTATGTGTGAATTTGGACGATGTTGGCAAAACTGAGGTGAGTGATTTTTTTTGAATGCAGCACCTCAATATTGCATTCTTGAACACCATTCAACATGTAAAAAAAAGTTAGGTGACAAAATTTCACCCCATTTTTCAGATCGCCCCATTTTATTGAGATGTGGATTACCTGATCGCCTCACTGTTTACCTTTTACACAAACACACACACACACACACACACACGCACACGCACACATGCCTCCATAGGCGAGTTGTTTGAAAGGCTACTAAGTGGTAAGTGCACAAGACAGATACAGGTGGGGGTGTGGATGGAGAGGGAAGATGAACAGAGAGGGGGTATTACCGTATATGGCCCAAGGTATTTGATGGGAATGTACATACCTTGTTGAAGAAAACTGGGCCTATTTCATTCAGGTTTGTAGTTACAGGAGGGATGGTGAAGGAGTGGGCTGGGGGGAGGGGAGGGTATACTTAGTAAGAACCAACACAGTTTGTTCACTTTCTCTCTCTTTCTGTTGAGAGGGTTGGGGTGAAGGTGGGATGGGGGAAGGGTTTGCAAGACGGAGGGGGTGGAAAGGGGGCTCTGGACCAGGCAAAGCCGGTTAAATGCTACTTTTCATGTTAAGTGCCAGCTTGACTCAAAGTGTGGAAACAGTTGGCTGCAAACTTGTACTCTGCCCAGCTGAGCCAATCGGGCATCCACACCGGTGGTAAGGATTCACAACATATTACATTTAAATGGTTTTGATATGTATGAATTGCACATTGTCTTGCTGGTAGTGGTACAGGCTGAAAAGGAGGGGGAAAACAAGCAAAGAGAAACTGCGAGAGATTGTGAAATACCTCATTTCTCTCACTGTGAAATACCTCATTTCACTCTCTGTTGTCTTGAGTACCTTGTCATAAAACATTAACCTGACTTTTCCTTTTGAAGAATTAATTATGGTCGTATGTGGTATTTTTGTTGTCCACATTAAGTGTTATTTTGTTGTGTAAGTCTTTGTTATCTTTGTTATTATTGTATTGTGTTATGCATATTTTTATGTTGCAGACTGTCAGGTTTAAAAATGAATTGGAAAGAAACATCACAATCAAACTGGGATACGCTAATGCAAAGGTATAGTGCTTTTTTTGTACGTTTGTTTATTTTAAGATTACATGAAATATAATATTTTTGTGGAATTGTTTACTCTGTGAGTCATACTGTAAATAAGAGGTCTTTACAACAAGACTTGTGTAATGGAAACTTTCACAGTGCCCTTTTTTTAGGAGTTGTTGAAGGTATTACACATCTCCTTGGATAATGTAGTAATTCTAGCCACCCTGACACTAATTTACTATTTAGCAGATGGTCCAGCTTCTGTAGACAAAGTAATTATCTGCAGACAGTGAACACGCTGTTTTCTTGTACAACTTTGTGTGGTTCATATGCATGTGTTTGTGTATGTATACCCAGAAGTCTACAATTCTTGATTGGTAAAGCAGAAATCTGCTGAGCTTAAGTTTCATGCATAAATCATTCAAAGGCACATGTTGATTTTTAAGCTGTAAGTACAGATCCTTTGATAGGGGTGTTGAAACATTACAGTTTGCAAGTACTGAATCTTCACTGAGACACCCTGCCCTCATCTACCTCCCCTACTCGCCGCTTCCCACCCCACCTTTCCTTCCTCCTGGCCCCCATTTTTTTAGTAAGGTGTTTGTGTGTGTGCATAGACAATAAATATTTTCTCTCTCAGCAGTGCCCCACTCTGTCCCTCTCTCTGTCTGCCTCACTCTCACCCACACACACATGCACACTCGCTCACATACAGAGACACACAGACACACACAAATATAAGAGGCATACAGTCACACACACACACACACATTCTAATAAAACAAAAATAACCCATATATATATGTATGTGAGATACTGGGTTCTGGCAGTCAGTCGTCATAATTTTAATGGTCTGTTTTCACACAGTGTCCGCGAGGTGAAAAGTACAATCAGGGAAAATTCAAGATTCTACAGCTCATGACTGGATGAAATTGCATGAGAGCTATGAGGAATTGATGTTTCTCTTGTGGCTTCGCTTTCTGCCAGCACGGTTACTTACAAAAGGGATGTACATCCCATGGTGACTGAAAAAAACCTGAAACTCTGATGTGAAGTCAGCGCGCAGGTTCTTTTATCTTCGATGTCAATATTACACTGTATGCAGAGATCGTATGATAGTATGTGTTGATCATTTGATGTTAATGTTTCCCATCCACTCTGATGTAAGACCAGTGGAAATGTGTATATTGTTCTGATGGCGAGGTGTTGGATGTGCAGATCTACAAATGTGATAATGAAGCATGTCCACGGCCCGGGTGCTACAGATCCTGTGGCAGCTCCAAAGAAGATGCCTTTGCTTGCGACAGGCAAGGGTGTGCGGGCAAGTTCAGAGTCCTCAGGTAGGGTCTGCACTGAGGTTTGTGGGTGTGTATGCACTGTGTAGTATTGGTCTGTTATATGTCATGCTGTAGCTTTGTTTTCAAATTGCGGTTTTCGTGTAAGTCCAGTTTGCATATGGTTGGACCTTTACACATATTTTAGTACATGCATGTGCCTGTGTGTTACGTTTCCATGTGGAGATTTTAAATTCTATTTTTCTTGCTTTTAAACATGGGGTCAGCTTATCTTCATGATAAAGTTCATCTATTTTAGGATAGCTTTAACATTGCTTTTCATGCTGTAAGATGGAAAATGTATAGATGATGAACTTGTTGCGGACACTTCTTTTTTTAATTTGATATTTTTTTTCATACCAGTCTTTTCAGGTATATGACATAGTAATGTTCAGGGACTGATAATTTAGTGTGACATTTTCAGAACAGTCAAAGCATGAAAAAGTGAGTACAGATGCAGGATAGGCTGACTTAATTCTAGGAAATGATGAGGAGTAAGGAATGATCTGCTGTGAATTGGGTTCCCATGTCTGACAACCACACTCATTTTCTTCATTCTCTAGCCTGCTGGATATCAAAATGTAATGGACTTCAGTAATGTCAAAGCAGTCATAGACTGCGCAGAAGTAGGAAAGATCTTTTTGTCAGATCTCAGTGCCAGTGAACTAAAGTTGACTCGCTGTTGCATCATGATGTTCTGTTCTTGTGTAACAAGTTAAGGCCTTACACAAAGTAACAAAAGCTTACAATTAACTAAAGTCAGTTCTGTCTACTTTTAAGGTTTTTAAAGCGATTTTTCATGTGTGTTGCTTAAACTTTCTGAAATTATTCCATTAGGCATGTAAAAAAAAGTGTATATAATGTCAAGGCATTCATCAGTCTCAAGTTCAGTTGCTCCAAAATATAATTGTTGCCTTCGCTTCTCATTCGGGGGAAGTCTGAGCTTTTACCTGTTTTAACATTATCAGAGAAAAATCTAGTATTTTCTTTCAAGGGGAAAATACTCAATGTAAATAACTATTCAAGAATATGGCGTTTTCAGTTTTTCTTTGTATTGAGGCTTACATGTTCAGTAGGGGAAAAAAAATCTACATCTCAGACGAGGCTTAAGCTTTTGCATATTGCAATGTGTGAATAAATCACTGCTGTTCAAGGTTCTGCACAACACCATTAAGTTGAATCTGCCATTCTTATGAAAGATGGAAGTGATATGAATGAGTGTGTTTTTTCAGACATGTGTCGTTTGTGGACTGCCCTGGTCACGACATTCTTATGGCCACCATGTTGAACGGTGCTGCTGTCATGGACGCTGCCCTGCTGTTGATAGGTCAGTGTTGATGCTGTGGTGGGTGGCTGGATTGTCACTGTACAGTGGCTTGTGTGTTCATCGGGTGGGCAGAGAGACTTGCACACAAGGTGTTCAGTATAGCTACACACAGTACAGGTACATCTGCCTGAAACTCAAGATCTGGTTGTTCATTGTACAAAGTTCTAGCATTCAGTCTGCTTTGGTCAAAAACCAAACGTAGAAAAAATGAATAATAAATTTATTTGGATATATGATTCAGTATCTGCAAGTCACCACAAGTAAGGAAGAAAAGTGTAGGTAGCTTTTGTGGACCTAGCACGTATCTATGTATGCATGTGTCATCTTCTGTCTTACTCTCTTTGGTGTATGCTGGGTTTTTTTTGTTCATTTGTTTTTTTCTTGCAGTTAAACAGTGTTATTTTTTTGTGAAAGAGAAAAATATGAATTGTTAAGAAACAGTTTCAGTTATACTGGTGGTGTTTCAGAAAGAGAATGGTTTTAGATGTAGACACTTTTCAGATTTATGGCTCAGTCTCACTGTACATTAATGTGATGTGTTTTTTGTTTTGGTTTGTTTGGTGAGGCAGCGGGCAGTGAAGGAGAATGGTGATGTTATGACCTGACTGTGTGTGTCTGGTGATGCAGTGGGCAGTGAAGGAGAATGGTGATGTTATGAACTGACTGTGTGTGTCTGGTGACGCAGCGGGCAGTGAAGGAGAATGGTGATGTTATGAACTGACTGTGTGTGTCTGGTGACGCAGCGGGCAGTGAAGGAGAATGGTGATGTTATGAACTGACTGTGTGTGTCTGGTGACGCAGCGGGCAGTGAAGGAGAATGGTGATGCTATGAACTGACTGTGTGTGTCTGGTGACGCAGCGGGCAGTGAAGGAGAATGGTGATGCTATGAACTGTGTGTGTCTGATGACGCAGCAGGCAGTGAAGGAGAATGGTGATGCTATGAACTGACTGTGTGTCTGGTGACGCAGCGGGCAATGAAGGAGAATGGTGATGCTATGAACTGACTGTGTGTGTCTGGTGACGCAGCGGGCAGTGAAGGATTATGGTGATGTTATGAACTGACTGTGTGTGTCTGACGCAGCGGGCAATGAGTCATGCCCCCAGCCGCAGACCTCAGAGCACCTGGCTGCCGTGGAGATCATGAAGCTGAAGCACATCCTGATCCTGCAGAACAAGATTGACCTGGTCAAAGAGTCACAGGCCAAGGAGCAATACGAACAGATCCTGGCCTTTGTCAAAGGTGAGACTGTCACCAACAGGTGTTTACCACTTGACTGATAAATGAAATACACCTGTCAAAGATTGTGTGTGTATGTGTGTGTGTGTGTGTGAGTGTGTGTGTGTGTGTGTGTGTGTGTGTGTGTGTGTGTGTGTGTGTGTATGGGCATACGTATTTGTGTGTGTGTGTGTGTGTGTCTGTTTGCATATGTGTGTGTGTGTCTGTCTGTCTGCATGTGTGTGTGTGTTAACCTTGTTTGATGGTCTTGAAAGTATGTAAATGTCTGCAGCTATTTATGCTTGTCATAGACACCTGGTTACCTCTCTTAAAAAGGTTGTTTTCAATCACATCTGTTGCATTAATTGTTTTTCTGTCTGTAAAGGAGACTATGCTCATCCTAAATGGACTACACGCTTCAATGTTATTGTAATTAATTACGATCATTATTGATGACATTATTGTATGTTGTCTTCATGCCACAGGCACAGTGGCGGAGGGACCCCTGTCATCCCAGTGTCATTATCGTGTGTTGTCTTCATCAACAGGCACAGTGGCGGAGGGGCCCCTGTCATCCCAGTGTCATTATCGTGTGTTGTCTTCATGAACAGGCACAGTGGCGGAGGGAGCCCCTGTCATCCCAGTGTCTGCCCAGCTCAAGTACAACATAGACGTGATCTGTGAATACATTACCAAACGCATCCCTGTCCCCACCAGAGACTTCACCTCTGAGCCTCGCCTAATTGGCAAGTACTTTGAGACTTCACCTCTGCACCTTTCCTTATCAGTAAGCACAGGCATGACTTCCACTTTCAACATGCTGTGCTTGGACTTCGTTGATCTGAAGTCTGTGCATGTGGCGTCTTAAAAAAAGTTAAAAAAAAAAGAAAGAATTAGGGACCCCTGGTAGAAATAAGGGAAAGATGATCCCCTATATGTGAAAGATGTTCCCAGTACAGAGTTTATGGAAAAAAAGAACCACTTAAACAAACCTCCCAACATTTCCAGCAAGGGTATGACTAAGAAAATTTTTTGTTACAGTCAGCACAAATGTTAGAAAAGATGAATAATAGTTAAAAATCCGTGAATTTGATCTTCCAAATGTCATAATTACAATATCATTGGTGACAGGTTCCATTTCAGAGATGATCCAACCATGTGATTGTTGGTATTTAATTGAGGTGTGGTCTTCTGTATTATGACTGTTGTAAGTGCGGTGCAGTGGGAAGGAGGTGCAAAAGTTCTCGAGCTGAAGGTGCTGGTTTCAGTGATTCGTTCCTTTGACGTGAACAAGCCTGGCTGTGAAGTGGATGACCCTGCAGGTGGGGGGGGCCGGAGGAAGCATCCTGAGAGGGGTGCTGAAGGTGAGTCGCTGTCTGCAGGCCACAATCACCTGTCACAACACACACCACCAGGGGCTGGGAGGAGGCGGCGGGGGGGGGGGGATGGGAGTTGGAGACGATCACAACTCATTACAACGTTGGCTGCTAGTCAGGGAGGACTTGATAAACTAAAAAGCACTGGTTTTTAACTGTACCTAGAAATTCACTAACAGGGTAGAAGAGATTGGGAAATTTCCATTGTCGACACATAAGAGTTTACACAATAATAATGGGCATAGAGAAAAGAGTTAATGTACTTCACAACAAACTGCTTGTGAACACCAGCCGCCGTGGTGAAGTAGTGTTGCGGATTCCCAACTGGGAGGTTGTGGGTTTGATTCCCATCAGATTTTTCAGCCCCAACCAGCTCCTACCCCAAGTTGAGTTTGCCACAGGCTCAGGTGAGAAGACTGGGACCACACAGTCGAGTTTCATCCATGTAATGGATGCGTCTCTGAGAGTGTTGCTCAAATTTCCTGACTAACACTGCAGGTGTCTGTGTCTTTCCGGCCTGGTTGACACCGGGATGTATTATGAAAGGAAGCGTAGAGTACAGCCCTGTCACGAGGTCTCAGACTGGAATGGAAATTCGTAGCATCAATTTCGTCATTCTCATCCATCGATCAGCATTAAAAAAAAAAGAAAAAAAAGTCTCAAATTCTGTGGCCCTCCATGTTTACCTCAGTTTTGATGTCCTTTCCACGTCAGTCGCCTTGGTTTGGTTCCATCGGGTCACCGGTATTTGCGGTCCATGGAGGCTGTCATTTGACAGATGTGGCGATGCCATCTGGAGGGAGAACTCGCTCACGCCGGCTCCTTGACTAAGCAATTAATGTCATCAGTAGGGGGCGTATTGGGTGGTGTCTGCATATGTTGGATCAGAACAGGCGCCACTGAACACCGAAGTGACTTGATAGCAGTGCAGTGTCTCCTCTGGTGGGTTGCCTTTTGATGACTTGACATTCGATGCTCCTTGTGGATTGCCGGTGCTGGGGCTGCGGCAGGACTGACTGGGCTGTGGCTGTGGATGGGGTGTCTGAGTGAGTGATGTGGGTGCCCTGCCACTGAGGTGGCACAGAAGATGGGACAGGAAAAAAAAAAGAAGAAGAAAAACCTGCTTGTGAACTACATACAGTGTGAGCTGGGAGGAGCAGAGGCTAGCAGTTCAATCTGAATTAACAGTGAACACAGGAAAAAAGAGGGGAGAAAGCTGTGCTAGCATTGCAGACCCATTAGGACTGAGCGGAGTGAAGAAGCTATATAGTTAAATTCATAGTGGAGTTAGCTGTTAGTAAACTCAGGAAATTCTTTCGTACACAGATATGTAAAAGAATTGTGCATACCTCATGACATACTGGGGTGTTTTGCTGCAGGAAGATTACTCTTTGAAGAGTTTTGTGGCTGTGAAATAACATTCTAGAGTGTTGTTTTGGGAAGGTTGATCAAAAAGTTGACGCTTTATGGCTGAGAAATAGAGTCATTCATGGGTACTGTCTCTGAAAGGTTGGCTGAGAAATAGAGTCATTCATGGGTACTGTCTCTGAAAGGTTGGCTGAGAAATAGAGTCATTCATGGGTACTGTCTCTGAAAGGTTGGCTGAGAAATAGAGTCATTCATGGGTACTGTCTCTGAAAGGTTGGCCAAGAGATCGAGGTGCGCCCTGGCATCGTATCGCGTGACGCAGAGGGAAAGCTGTCCTGCAGACCCATCCTGTCCAGAATTGTCTCCCTGTACGCTGAGCAGAATGACCTACAGTATGCCGTGCCTGGAGGACTCATTGGTAAGTGAAGTTTCTTTGTGTTTGTATTTGTCAGTGACATAATGAAATCATCAACCCTTCTTTATTTGCAGGCTGGCTGTTCACAGCAGCTCTGTTGGATAGTTACTGAATGCGCAATAAGATGTGTTGGACTGTTTCACCAGGATGGAGTAGGTGTAGATTTAACCTTTTGAACTAAGATTTTGAGGTAAAGATCTCTTAAAAAAAAAAAACAAAGGTGGGTAGCCAGATACAAATTTGTAACAATGAATGAAAAAGATTATATGTGGTAATGTTTGGGACAAGGTGCATCATAGCACTGCACAAACGTCCTATTTCCCCCTCTCCCCCTCCACCCCACTAGTTCCCTCATTTGTTGCTGTTGTATTGATTGTTAGCTGTTTCTTTTCTGTCTTTAAAATAATGTAGATGACTCTTTGGAAAAAGTCAAACATACCTCTGTTTAATTCCAGTTAACTCTCTCTTCCATTCAGAGCATTTTTGCCCTCTCCCACCACCTTTTTTATTTTGTTTTGTTTTCAATAATCCAGACAGAAATTGTAGACAAGTCGTAAGAACACCAGTTTCTGCGCAAACTATTTCTCTTCAAGTTACTTTGTGGTGGATGGGTTGGTGAATAGGAGGGGAGAATGTCTGTGACATGCGCTTAGGTGTTCATTCTCTGGCATTCCCCACCATTCTGTGTGGCAGGTGTGGGGACAAAGATCGACCCAACCCTGTGCCGTGCTGACAGGCTGGTGGGGCAGGTACTGGGAGCAGTGGGAGCCCTGCCCGAGATCTACACAGAGCTGGAGATCTCCTTCTTCCTGCTGCGACGTCTTCTGGGCGTCAAGACGGAGGGAGACAAGAAAGGAGCCAAGGTTGGTGGCTTCCCTGCTGTGGGAAGTCGAGGTGGGGAGGAGGGGGGGGGGGGGGGGGGGGGGGGGGGGGGGGGGAGGCGGGGGGGGTCATTGGTTTGGCTGGCAGCTTACTCTATGCCGCTTTTTTTGAAAGCAGATTCTGATTTTTTGTTGTCTTTTATCGACTTCTGGCCAAAACTTTTTTTCCTTTCTCTACATGCAAACTAATTGCAGTCTTACACTGTTCTGTGTTGAGCTGTCACAGGCTACAGGTACAGAATTTGCTTGCTAGGATTGGCCAGATTTGATTTTGGCCTATCCTTTATTTTCCCCATTATCCATCCACTTTTGCTCTATATCTCAGTTGACCACAGAGACGACATTCATGTCTTATTTCCATAAATCTCCATAACCAGTGGAATGAGCTCCCTTGAGTTAAGAGTTAGTGGGAAAAAAATATGGGGGGAAAAAGAGTTATGGTGAAAAGAATTATGATCAACATCTTCATAGATAGGTATGGCTTTCTCAAGTGGAATGAATGGAAGGAAAGAGGTACCTGTCTTGTCTTGACCATGTATGGAGGAATCAAGCATAGATGATTAAGAATATATATGTTTGAAAAGAATGGGAGCAGAATTAGAAATTCTGGCAGCAGATCAGTTAAAAACACACTTTAACCAGTTTCATGATGTTTTGCATGTTTATGAAAATTTGTGTTAGATCAGATTTGTACATTTAGTTCAATATTTTGTATGTTAGCAGCAGTTCTTTGGTGAATTGTAAGTTTGTAAATTTCTTGGCTAATTGTACAAGAAGATGCAAACACAGATGCCAGAAATGTTTGCTGTTAGTAAAGCATTTACTGAATGTCTCCATCCTCAAGTTTGGTGATGCTGGGGTGTCTTTCAGTGTAAGGATATTTATGCCTTGTGGAAGGTCTGTGCTGCGACTTTTTCTTTCAGTGTAAGTGATACCTGTATCTTCAGAGTTCTGTGCACACAACTTCCTCTTTTCTGTCACCTTGTTCATGGTTGCTTTTGTCTGTCTTGACTGTCATTGATTGCCCTCCGTGGACATTTGCCTCTGTGCCACCTTCTCTGGTCTTGGGTCTGGAAGGTCTGTTATACTTTTCTCTCGTCATGTTATATAACACGCTACCTTTTTAATTTTTTTGTTGTAATCTGTCAGTGAAGTACTGAGACTGTGCAATGGGCACTGACCATTCTGCAGTGCTTTGAATGTACTTGTGATGCATTCAAAGTTTTAGGTTAGTTAATTTTTCTTTTTTTCTCTCTCTTACTGGAAGTTATGGCCCTAAGAGTCTGTAGTCTAGCTACCATGTTAATCTTATGAGATATGTTTGTTTCATCGTTTTCATGCGGGGATCTTTTCCCCTTTGTGTTGGCAGCCCTGAAAGAGGTGCTGTGTGGTTGTTTTCATGCGGGGATCTTTTCCCCTGTGTGTTGGCAGCCCTGAAAGAGGTGCTGTGTGGTTGTTTTCATGATGGGGATCTTTTCCCCTGTGTGTTGGCAGCCCTGAAAGAGGTGCTGTGTGGTTGTTTTCATGAGGGGATCTTTTCCCCCTGTGTGTTGGCAGCCCTGCAGGAGGTGCTGTGTGGTCAGAGTAACTTGTTCACTAACAACAACAGTGAAAACAGAACAAGTAGTGGATCTGTTGTTGGATTGCAATAAGTTGTTCACTAACAACAACAGTGAAAACAGAACAAGTAGTGGATCTGTTGTGGCTTTGCAGTAAGTTGTTCACTGACAACAACAGTGAAAACAGAACAAGTAGCTGATCTGTTGTTGGCTTGCAGTAAGTTGTTCACTGACAACAACAGTGAAAACAGAACAAGTAGCTGATCTGTTGTTGGCTTGCAGTAAGTTGTGCAATGACAACAACAGTGAAAACAGAACAAGTAGCTGATCTGTTGTTGGCTTGCAGTAACTTGTGCAATGACAACAACAGTGAAAACAGAACAAGTAGCTGATCTGTTGTTGGCTTGCAGTAAGTTGTTCAATAACAACAACAGTGAAAACAGAACAAGTAGCTGATCTGTTGTTGGCTTGCAGTAAGTTGTTCAATAACAACAACAGTGAAAACAGAACAAGTAGCTGATCTGTTGTTGGCTTGCAGTAAGTTGTTCAATAACAACAACAGTGAAAACAGAACAAGTAGCTGATGTTGTTGGCTTGCAGTAAGTTGTTCAATAGCAACAACAGTGAAAACAGAACAAGTAGCTGATGTTGTTGGCTTGCAGTAAGTTGTTCAATAGCAACAACAGTGAAAACAGAACAAGTAGCTGATGTTGTTGGCTTGCAGTAAGTTGTTCAATAGCAACAACAGTGAAAACAGAACAAGTAGCTGATCTGTTGTTGGCTTGCAGTAAGTTGTTCAATAGCAACAACAGTGAAAACAGAACAAGTAGCTGATCTGTTGTTGGCTTGCAGTAAGTTGTTCAATAGCAACAACAGTGAAAACAGAACAAGTAGCTGATCTGTTGTTGGCTTGCAGTAAGTTGTTCAATAACAACAACAGTGAAAACAGAACAAGTAGTTGATCTGTTGTTGGATTGCAGGTGCAAAAGCTGGCCAAGAACGAGGTGTTGATGGTGAACATTGGGTCCCTGTCCACTGGCGGCCGTGTGCAGGCCGTCAAGGCTGATTGGCCAAGATCGGCCTGACTAACCCCGTCTGCACAGAGATCGGGGAGAAGATCGCCCTCAGTCGCCGCGTGGAGAAACATTGGAGGTCAGTGGTCTCCCTTTTTTGTGCTTGTTCTCTCTGATGTGTGATGGTTTTGTTGAGCTGGGTAGAAAAAGCTTTGGAGCACATGTAAATGGTGGCTGACAAGTTTAAAAGGCAGCAGTATTGGCTGCCCTGTCGAATAGTCTGCCCACTGCATGAAAAGGAACACAGGTAGATGGAACTAGTAAGATTGAAAAGGATGGCACTATGTGCATGCATGTTGGACTGGTGGAGGGGGGGGGGGGGGGGGGGGGGGGGGGGGGGGGGGGGGGGGGGGGGGGTACATTTCAATGGTTTATAGAGGTTTGAAGTGAGAACTGTTTCACCTGATGGAATCATTTGCAAAAAAAAAAAAAAAAAAAAAAAAAAAAAAAGATAACTTAACATTAACTCTCTTTGCAGTGTAATCTGGCAAAAACAATTTTTTTGTTTGTTTGATTTGTTTGATTTTTTTTTTTCCACTTAAAAACCAGATAGGTTAAGGTGTTATCAACATGAAAATGCCCTGGTCCTTATGTAGTTAGGATGGGGGAGGAAGTAGTCTGTATTTTTTTTTTCTAAGTGTTAGGTATCTTTTTTTTTTTTTTTTTTTTTTTTGGTGTCCCAACTTCTGCGCCACCTCAGAGGCAGTGCACCCATGCCGCTTATTCTGACACCCCATCAACAGCCACAGTCAGGTTGATCCCGCTGCAGCTCCGGCACCAGCAATCCACAGGGAGCAGTCAATGTCAGGTCGTCAAGAGGCAACCACCGGAGGAAACACTGCACTGCTGCTGAGTCACTTCGGTGGTGATTAGTGGCGCCTGTTCTGATCTAATATACGCAGGACACCACCTACTAAGCCCCCTACTAACGACAATAATTGCTTAGTCGCGGAGCCGGCGCGAATGAGCTCTCCCTCCGGAGGGCGCCACCACGTCCGTCCAAAGACAGCCCCCATGGACTCGCCGATACTGATGACCCCGACGGAACCAAACCAAGGCCACACACGTGGAGAGGACATCGAAATTGAGGTCACCATGAGAGCAGGGCATGAAGGGCCACAGAATTTGATACATTTTTTTTAATGCTGATTGATGAGAATGAGGATGATTAAGATGATGCTACAGATTTCCATTTCGGTCTGAGACTACGTGACAGGACTGTACTCTACGCTTCCTTTCATAATATATCCCGGCGTCAACCAGGCCCGAGAGATAAAGGCACCTGGAGTGTTGGTCAGGAAATTTGAGCAACACTCTCAGAAACGCATCCATTAAGTGGATGAAACTCGACTGTGTGGTCCCAGTCTCCCCAACTGAGCCCTCAGCAAACTCAACTCTGGGTAGGAGCCGGTTGGGGCAGAAAAAACCCACATGACTGTGATAGGATTCAAACCCACGACCTCCCAGCCGGAGTCAGCGACGCTTACCACTTCGCCATGGCGGTGTTAGGTATCTATAGATGTGTGACATTGTTTACATATGAGGTGTTGGAACATTGCATGTCAAAAATCTAGTCAATTATAAATTCAGGAATTGGTTCAAGAAAAAGCTTTGGATTGTAGCAGTGGGGGGAGGGGCAGTCACTGTAACCATGTGAAAACCTGGCCAGATAATCCAAAGCATAACTAGCAGAAAACAGTTTTAGAATCTGGTGTGTGTGTGTGTGTGTGTGTGTGTGTGTGTGTGTGTGTGTGTAAAGAAAACAAACTCTGTGTGTGTGTGTGTGTGTGTGTGTGTGTGCGTGCGCGTGCACGTATGTGAACTGTGTGTGTGAAAGCCAGACTGGCTTATATGATTATGATATTTAAGTTTGTATATCCATTGCTTTGGTTCCTTTGTTTTACCATTGTTTTTTTCATTTGTGTGATTATAATCGATCATAATCGGCTCACATTTTTTTTCTTCTGCAGATTGATTGGCTGGGGACAAATCCGCCGAGGTGTCAAAGTCACCCCAGAACAGCAAAGTTGAGTCAACATCAAGGGCAAAGTCAACAGGAGAAAAAGACTTTTAATGAAAATACAGCCATCAGATAAGTACTTTGTTGCTTCCATGAGCGGCCGGAAGCACAAGGCCTATGTGAAGATGATTGTAAGGTTTATGGTGAGTGTGGGAATATTACTGAATGAAAATGCCAGTGATGCGCATTGTAGAATATATTCATGTCGTCATACACATGGTTCCGAATTAAAAAAAAAAGAAAAAAGAATCCTCTGTTGTTCTTTGTGAAAGCTTTTCGATTTGACCAGTATCCATTGTGCAAATTTTTGCTTGATTTTTTTTTTTTTTTTTTTTTTTTTTTTTCGCTTGATCTGTTTTTACCATATGTGTCATTTTTTACCATATGTATCATTTCCCCCCCATCATTTGGAAATCCTGTTTTACACTTGTTTCATCTAGATATGTATGTCTCATTCACTGATAGAAACACACATGCTCACTCTAGAATAATACCATGCAGTATACGCAACTGCTTTAGATTTACAATCATACCGTGTTGCACACCATCACTTCTTTCTTTACCAAAAATCTTTTCTCACAAATTCATTGTCTGCTTCCACTTCTGCTGTCTGAATTAATGAAATTTGTTTCTGGCCACACATGAGCCTTTTGTAAATCTACACTTTCCATCTAGAATGTTGGCCTGGTCAGGCCAGATATGTTGGCTGTTGCACCTCAGATTGGGAAATTTAAGCAATGCTTTCAAGATGGGATATAACAGAGGAGGATTGTCAAACCATCTCCTTCCAGTTTCCATTTAACCTTACAACTTGTCAACTCCCTAACACAAATCGAGTTATGTATAAAATAGCGGTATAAATCATTAAATGACAGCTCCATGTCTAGAAATGCAGAGTTCTTTGATCACCATTCTGTTGCCTCAAAGTTTGACTGGATACTGATAACTGCCATTATCATCGTGAAATGTCTCATTCTCTCGTCCTTCATGCTCTGTTGTCATGGTGACCTCAGTTTCGATTTTCTCTCCACATCTATGCCCTGGATGTGGTTCGGTCAGGTCACCAGTATTGGTAATGCTCTGTTCTCATGGTGACCTCAGTTTCGACTTCCTCTCCACATCTGTGCCCTGGGTGGGGTTCTGTCAGCGTCACCAGCATGACTGTGAGTGGATGGACATGGTGGTGCCCTCTGTTGGGAAAGCTCACTCACACTGGCTTTGTGACTAAGCAAGTATTGTTGTTAGTAGGGGGCTTAGTAGCTGTTTTTTTTGCACATGTTAGGTTAGAACAGTCACCATGAACACCACTGAAGTGACTCAGCAGCAGTGCAGCATCTCCTCTGGTGGGTTGCCTCATGACTGCTTGACTTTGCCTGTTCCCTGTGGACTGCCGGGGCTGTGGCAGGACAAGCTAGATTGTGGCTGCAGACAGGAGGCAAAATAAGCAGCATGGATACAATGCCACTGAGGTGGCATGGAGGATGAGGCAGAAAAACAAAGATAATGTGGTGAAAAGTTATTTAAACATATATCTAAATCTTCAAATAAAAGAAAAATGAAAAAAAAAAAAAAAACTTTCATCTTCGTGCTGAAATATGATGTTCCATGATTTTAACAACACACCACCATTCCACATTAACTCCAATGTATGTTGAGTTTGATCTCCGAGTAAAAAACCAGTGCTGTAAATTTTGCACACAAACACTTGTTTCAGTTTTCTTTCCGGACAAGGCTTTTCAGGGATGTCAACTCAGAAATGACATTTGCCCAAACACATTCAGTTTTTCGTATCATAACTGAAATGAGTAAAACATGACAGTTGACAGCCAATGAAAAATGTTGGGTAAAACAATACAACGTTCACATAGTACTTTTATTTTTTCAGGTTTTCACATGCAACAACAGCATCAACTCAACTTCCTATTGTAGTAATGGTATAGCACAGACATGGTTCGACAAGACATGCTTCAGGAATCAGTTAAACATTTACATGAACAGGAACACAAAAACCAAAGTCAAGACCGGATACCATTTCCAGAGTTCAATGAAAAGACAAGAGGAATTGCCACAAATATCGGGCAATAACAGTCGAGTATAATTATTCACTGATGATTATCATTACAATCTGACAGCACATTCTAGAATGATAATGACAATAATTCATACTTTTCTAGAAAAAGAAAAAAACTTCATTTGAAAGTGAAAATATTGTGAGTGCAGTTCGTCCGAGTATCTCCGTTCTTCTCTCTCTTTTTCACCTCACCCCCACAAAAAAACTTGGAATCTCTTGACACAGAAAGAGGCTAGAGAGCTGTTTTGAATTGACAGAGTTACAAACCCCCCCCCCTCCCTCCCCATTCTTTACAAAGAGGAGGTGCTACTGCGAACTGAAGTTATAAACCAAAGTTATTCTTTACTTAACACTTGAGGATGTTCTGATGTACAGTTTATATTTGTAACGGAAAGCTTTGATCACTGGGCTTTCAAATGAAGTAGGCAAAAGAATCACACTATCATCATTCATTACAAAATAACGAAAAACTTTTTAAAAGGAAAACAGACACAATCATTCATTACAAAATAAACAAACAACTTTTTAAAAGAAAAAATGGACATAATCATTCATTACAAAATAAACAAAAAACTATTTAAATGTAAAGCAGACACAATCACTCATTACAAAATAGAATTTTTAAATGGAAAACGGACACATTCATTCATTACAAAATAAACAAAAAACTTTTTAAAAGGAAAATATACACAATCATCATTCATGACAAAAATTTTTAAAAAGCATTTCAAATGAACATTTTAAGTACTAAAAATCAAACACTATTAAACACTATTTCAATCACTTTGCCACAATTCATACTGTAAGCAAAAGCTGAAGTTGTTAGTAAAGAAAATGAGAATAACTGAAAATCAAACCTGAAACTGTTCTGAAATAATGAAGATCAAAACAGTAACTGAAAAACAAAAATTACTGAAATTCCAATCCATGTTTCTTGAGTTCTCAATGTATGAAAATCAAGTCCTTAATTACTGACAATCAAAACAATGTCCTCTATCGCTGAAAATAAAGTCCTTTTCTATCATTGAAGAACAAGCTCTCTTTGCTAACAGAAATATAGTCTTCCCAAGTCCTTGAAGTAGACAGATGTGAATGAGAACTGGAAATGTGAAAGGTTCATATTTGTAAAAACAATCTCATTCCAATGGACCTAGTCCCATAATACGGAGGGTCCACTCTTAACTGTCCCTCCGTGTGACTTGCTGCCCTTTAGGGTCATATTATCTGTGTACTATGCAGTGACAGTCAGACAAAGCAGTCAAGGTCTGCACAACACACACAAACATACACACACGTTTAGCAAAAGGTATTGCCAAAAGGCATGGAAGGTATGAACAAAGAGTACCAGTTCACAAGTTGATTTATACGGCAATGAAGGGTAACCCGAAAAAAACATTGGGGAAAGACACATTTTATCAACTTTTATCAATGTTCTCTTATATTCTATAGCAAAAGAGTAATCAGCCAGCACACAAAGCAGAAGCAGGAATACACAAATATGGCCTTCTCCTGAACTGGGATACGCATGATGAACAATTACAAAAAAAACTTGTCTAGAAACGTTGCTGGTCAAAATGGTCAAAGTCCATTTGATTGAACCTCTCCAGCTCTGAACTCGGAGAAGCATTTTCTGACCAAACTGATCAAACAGAAAAGTAAAGTAATGGGAACAATGGATTTAGGTGGCTTTCCATCCACACTGCAGTTCATTCACGTGCCTCGTCCCAGACAGTATCTGGGAACAATGACAAGACAACTCATGAAAGCAGCCAGATTCCCCAAGTCCCACCACTTTCATCATACAAGGCACTATGAATCTGAGCAATGGTGGCTGGTCATAAAAGGACAAAACTCATAGTAAAATACAATCAAGTCCATCAAAAATAGTCTCCATCATTAAGGACAATTACAACCCATGTCACACCCACAAAAATTAATGCTTGCGACAAGGCAACATCTAAAAATAGATTGGGATACAAATGGAATCGGAGATTCCAGTGGCAGCAATTATACAAAGACAAGCTATTACAGTCAGAGGATTACATCAATATCAGAAAAAAAAATATATATGCATGAGGACAAAAAACCTTTTTTTCTTCCATCTGAATCGAGGGAAAGGTGGACTTACGGATTATACCCAGCCTTACCAAAGGCTTGCAGACCCAAGGTTCAAATTTCTCACAGGTTAGATTTCCTTTCCCCTCTCCCTTAGCTCTGGATGTTTGCCTTGTGGGAGAGATCATTTAAACTATGATCCTGTATACAACACCAGCTCAACATGATGCTTGTTCCCTGACAAAATATGTAGAAAAATGTAGCATGAAAGCATAACATGCACTCAGAAAAATGGGAATTTGAAAAAAAAAAAAAAAAAGAAAAAAAAAAAAAGTGTCGTACCATGGGGATACAATTTCCCTGAGGAAAACACCAGATTTAGTGTAGACATGCTGTGACAGGAAAGCAATGCTATTTGTAACAATACAACAGCATCGGTTTCCCAGCATTCTCCCTCTGCTCTTAGTTACAGGTACTGGATTTGCCTTTCTGTTTCTGTGGTATGCACGACAGCAGTACAGTTTAAACAGTCAAGTTCAAGATGAATCAATGTTAATATCATCAGTACAAAGCAAATTACTTAATCAGAATTATCATCTGGGAAGAAAAAGTGTAATATCTTCTAAACCACAAATCAAAAAATTTTCTTCTGACCAGAAAAAAGTATTAAAAAAAAAAAAAAAAAAAAAAAAAAAAACCTTACTCATGGAAATCTTGCAAGCCAATTTTTGGTGCGTTTCAACTCTGATACTGATGGTTGATGTTGAACATCATTAGTTATCAGTACCATCTGTAGAGAGTAAGAAGAAACCATGCAAATCCCTAAAACGCTGCTTTTGGGGGCATTGGAATGCTCGTGCACATGTGTGTGTGCACACAACACACAACAAACACCACATACGCATCCACAACACACACACACACACACACATACAACACACACGCACAACAAACACCACATACACACACACAAAGCTGAGAATTAAATCAACAAGGTAAGCAAGATTTGTCTGCTGTGTCTTGGCTTAAAATGCTTTGGTCTTGACTTGTAATGCCTGTGGCAATCAATCATTTCATACAAGGGTGCTTTGCAGACTGTGCCTGCCTGGCCATGATCATCAACATTCAACTTTCCCTAGGAGAGGGCGAGTCAAACAGGCTCAGTGGTCAAGTATCCAGCTCACAGTCACAAGTTGCACGTTTAAATCACCGCCGTCATTCTGGTGCTACGAGTGCAGAATCAGATGGTTTCCCATCTCCACACCTTGCCCTTCTGGGACATTATCCCCCGTCTGCAGTTTCATGCGTCATGGATGTGGATGTCGAGCCCAAATGTTAGCTCATTCAACTTGGGTAAGATTCACAACTTTTCATGAAGCTGACAACCGTTGTTTTCAAAACAGTCTTGCCATGAGATGCAAGGTTTCCTTCAGTCTTTTACAAGGGATTGTCCGATGCACAATTGGTATCCCCCTCACATGATGCCATGGACTCCACGTCATACCACGGTATGCAGACAACCGATTGGTGGAGATTTCAAGTCTTGATGCACCTTTTTTAATACATCTGATCATTTCAGATGTGAAGGTTCACAGTCCTCATTGCAGTTCACCATTTTACATCCTAAAATCAGATCTTCATGCTTCTTTGTTGGCTGAATTGTTTACAAAAACTCTTGCATCTTGTTTTTTTTCTTATTTTACATTATATATATATATATTATATATATATATATATATATATATATATATATATATAAAAAAAGGCAAAAAAGTTCTACTCTAAAGACCTTAAGGAAGACTGATTTCTGACCTAGTACCTATACTTTGTTGTCAAGTGCTGTACAAGTGTTGTGTGGTTCACAGATATACCAGTCAACAAACAGATTGGTGACAATAATCAAACCAGCTATGAGGAAGGAACCCCTCGGCAGTAAACTGAGCTAACAAGTACTTGGGATCTATGTAACATTCTGCGTTTTGACAGAAACACCCTGCAGCTGACCCCACAGAGGCCAAAGGTCAGACATGTTACACCAGCCCAGTCAAAACAGACCCTTTTCCATGACCACTGGTCCAGGTGACAGTGCCAGCAGTGCATGTTGCCCAATGGTATTGTGCGTTTGTTTTGACAAATGTGGTTTCAGATTAAAATAAAATGATCCCAAAACAGTACCATTCCTTAGTTTGATTCAGCAAAATGTGCAGAATACAACCAAACTTTCTCTGCACTCAGTAAAGTCTCACAAAAAACCCCCATGAATTATGAGAGTACACTGGCATCTTGTCTAAACATGAAAATTTTAGAAAAAGAACAAACACTAATAATCCTATTTCATACTCAGCTGCTTCACAATGTGGGCACAAACGCATACAGTAGGTCAACCGCAAGGTGTAGATGAGCTGATGGCAAAAGCCAAAGCCATCAGTTGCCAACATGCCCTGAACACTGCATCAGTGTGCCAACTCTGTGCCACAGTCACTGTGAGAAAAACTCTGATGCCTGAAGCCTGCATAGCCTGCTCTGCAACCAACACTTGACAGATTCCAAGGCATCATTTTTATGTTGTTAGCCGTCAGCTCCCAGTACAGCTTTCATCACCTGTCATGTTACTACCAACAGGAGCTGAACTGTTCAGTACAGCGACATTTCCCAGCAAAGTTTCACACACATTCACTGCTCAAAGCATCAGTTATCCTGTAAGTTGTCTGCCTGGGTGTAGTCTGTATACACTGCCCTGCTAACGACGACAAAAAACTGACTTGAACATTCAGCAATGTTTATCTTCAGATGTGTAAATGGAGTCCCAAGCTTGACCCATATGTGAGTTGTCCGCCTTGGCTCATACACAGTATGGTTGCTGCAAAAGATTGCATTTCTTGCCCAATGACTTGTGGCCAAGTCTTGAATCTACTCCACAGTATGTGACTTCCAAATCTGCCGCATTCTTTTACACTGCATGAGAATGTTGAAGGTTTCTCTCCACCATCAGAATAAAGACCACTTGTGTTTCAATACACACACTTAACAATTTCTTTAACAGAAGGGACATACAACAGTTTCAAAGTATTGGCACAAACATCTGAATTTTACCAAGAGAAGCAGCAGCTCAAGCAATGATGACAGAAAGGCCAAAACACCCAACATGGGACTTCAATGCATCTCAAAACAAAGCCTACAACCCAGCCTGACCTTCCAGAAAAGGCAGAAGAGCTAAGGATAAGGGTGGGGCTTGTCTGGATAAACTACCATAATTTTTGCATCGTAAGGTGCTTCAGAATACAAGACACTGCCTTTAAAATTAAAAAAAGAAAGCAAAACAACCCAACCCTATCACCAATAAACAAGGAATTAAAAGAGCTGTCTCGTCCTCCCCTCTGTCTGTATATCAACGTCAAGTTCCACTGTTGATCCCCTTGGTCAACATCCAATGAAACAAAGACCTCAATCAACTGCCGACAGCCTACATGCACACTTCAATGAAGAGTAGATCTTATGTGCGCTTTTACCAAAAGAGGAATGGACATGCAGTAAATGTATTACAAAACCATACCTCTCCTGCTTGCAACAACCGTCTGCCTTCTGGCAGATCAGACTTAACCCTTTCTTGATTTTCAAATAGACTTGAGCGGTGCAAGTTCAGCTATATGCTTGGGTACTATCTAGCAATATTCATAGCACTTCTGGAGATGATCCGTTGGTCAGAACTTAAAAAAAAAAAAAGGAAAAAAAAAGCCTCATTTAAAAGTACAAAATTACCGTATTCCCCACAGAAAATTTCACAGGACAAGACCACCTCTTGCCCCTTCTCTTCTGCTGCTCTCTCTCACACACAAAAACCAACTTTTATACATCTAGCAATCAGAGAAGTCCTGCATAAAGCAGTTCTACATAAACCTGCTGCATAAAAAGATTCATAATTTCACAAATCAACTGTCACACACACACACACACACACACACACACACACACACACACACACACACAACACACAAAATGCTGGCTTTCTAGTAAAACGCAAACAACGTCAAAAGCCAACCTCACCAGAATGAAGAACAGTCTGTCATATACACGCATACAAAAGCACACTCCAGTGACCTGAATGAGCATCATGAAAAACATTAGAGCTTCATATGAAATCATGAATCTTATTACACAGCCCCTCATGGTCCCAAAGTCAGATTCTATTGCCTGTCCTAAACTCGCGTACTTACGTGTGTGTGTGTGTGTGTGTGTGTGTGTGTGTGTATGCACATGTTGCTGATGAGTATATGTAACTTATGCATTGGGTGTGCGTGTGTGCACGGTGTGTCTGTGTACATTTGCAATGCCTGTGTGTGTATGGGTTAGAGACCAAGACATTGTATGAGTGTTGCACGGATACACATGTGTGTGTTTTTAACAGCATGTCTGTGTTTGTGTATGTGTTTTATACTACCTGCACAATCTTCTCCAGTTTAAAATGCTATCAACAACGGAAGGACTATGTTTAAACAGAAAAAAAAATAAGTTAATACAGCAAAAATCTGAAAAAATGGAACATTTACGTTACATTACCCCCCTCTCCGCTCCCATCACCACTGCCCTCCACATGAAAACAAACCAAGAAACAAACAACACACACACTGAAAAAAACTGAATACAAATGCATCTGCACAAGACTCAAAGATCAAATCTTCAACAAATAAAACCCCCGAAGAGAAGGCAGATGTTCACACACATTCAAGAAATTGCCATGTTACACATTTTGTGTCTGGGTATGTGTATATGCTTAGTGACTATGTACTTTACCTAACAAATGTTTTCAGAATCATTACAGTCATACTTCTCTTCACACACAGGATGAAATCAATCTCTATTCCAAGACAAACCATGTCACGGCCAACAATTTCCAGAGCACACCCACACTGTGTAAACCATTGTCCAAACCGGACATGTATGTGACACATGAACTGGGCGACAGAACAGATGACCACATGGACTGGATGGATGGATGATGGTCTCTGGAGATCTCATTCAATGCAGGCAGAGAAACACTTCTTCACCATGTCTCTGAAAACAAAAGCAAAACAGAACTGTAGCTATACTCCAGCACTGCCACATGTTTCAAGAAATGCATCCAAGAGGTGGGAAAAAAAGAGAAAAATAAAGCCCATTCCCCCCTAATTTTTCTTTTTTGCTGTCCCAACCTCTGCGCTACCTCAGAGGCAGTGCAAATACCGCTCATTCCGACATCCCGTCCACAGCCACAGTCCGGGTCGGCCCCACCGCAGCCCCGGCACCAGCAATCCACAGGGAGCAGTCAATGTCAAGTCGTCAAGAGGCAACCCACTGAAGGAGACACTGCACTGCCAAGTCACTTCGGTGGTGTTCAGTGGCGCCTGTTCTAACATATGCAAGACACCACCTACTAAGCCCCCTACTGACAACAATAATTGCTTAGTCGTGGAGCCGGCGTGAGTGAGCTCTCCCTCCGCAGGGCACCACCACATCCGCCCAACGACAGCCCCCATAGACTCGCCGATACCGGTGACCCCGACGGAACCAAACCAAGACCATAGACGTGGAGAGGACATCGAAACTGAGGTCACCATGAGAGCAGGGCATGAAGGGCCACAGAATCTCAGACACTTTTTTTATGCTGATCGATGAGAATGAGGATGATTAAGATGATGCTACAGATTTCCATTTCGGTCTGAGACTACATGACAGGGCTGTACTCTACGCTTCCTTTCATAACATATCCCGGCGTCAACCAGGCCCGAGAGATACAGGCACCTGCAGTGTTAGTCAGGAAATTTGAGCAACACTCTCAGAAACGCATCCATTAAGTGGATGAAACTCGACTGTGTGGTCCCAGTCTTCCCAACTGAGTCCGCAGCAAACTCAACTCTGGGTAGGAGCCGGTCAGGGCAGAAAAATCCACATGACTCTGATTGGATTCAAACCCACGACCTCCCAGCCGGGAGTCCGTGACACTAACCACTAACCACTTCGCCGCAGTGGCTGGTTCCCCACTAAATTTTAGTAAAACAACGACAATAATAACAAAAGAATAATCTGTCATGAAACGAACTTGTGGACTGACCAACATGCTTTCAGACCATCACAATCAGGGAACAAACAAAAACATGCGAAATCTGTAGCATTTTCAAGTTTTAACAGGAGGAAACGAGGCTGCAAATCTGTGGTTCAATAAACTAGAAAGCCAATCCAGACAAGGATATCTTAACATTGCACCTCTATCATGTTGCACAGGACATAGGACACTGAGCGTAGGAGTTCTCTGACTGCAAAGATGTCTGTCAGAGCATTCTTACAAATGAACGTTGTAAGACAATGAATCCAAGTGAGTCAATTACCCTCTTTTCAGCTGATTTCTTCTTCCTTGCTGCTGGAAATCTTCAGAATGACACTCCCCCCCATTTATTTCCACCAGAAAATCTGATATGATACTAAATCTGATATGAAAATTTGTCGAAAACATACTCAAAAGCAGCAAATCTGTCATTCTGCAATGTGAAACAGGTGCTGTAGAGCACTGCCTTGTTTTTTTCCCCACCTTCGATCACACCTATCACTCCAGTCATAGTTCATTTCAAAACAAGGTGACCGAGGGGGGAAAATGAAACGAATTTCAAAAAGAAGCAAAAATAAAAAAATTTCCTGTATTCTGTTTGTCTGTATCTGTGGCAGTAACTAACACCGTTTCTTTTTTAAAGTTTACTTCAGTCATAGTTTTTTTTTTTCCTTTTTCTTTTTTAAATTATAAGGAAGTTGGCATACCTGATTAATGTCGATGATGATGATCCTATCTTTTCTTCAGAGCTTACTTTATTGTGAGCCAACAGGGCAGTATGAAGGGTTGATGTATCATGTCTAAACCGTCACCTACCATCCCCTTCCTAATCTCTGATAACCACACTTTCAAAGCACACAGGTCAGGTTAAACAGTGACGGATCGCAAGCCTAGCAGAAAAGTATGGACACAAATATCCCCTGTTCAAGTCATCACTGCAAGTAAGAACACACACCGTGCATTTACAATGGATGCAGGGCAGATCATAAACAGAGCACAAGAAATGAAGGATTAGGAGTACCAGGTCAGGTACCGTGCGTAAGGAATGTAGGATGAGTATCAGACCACTTACCATGCATAAGGAATGTAGGATGAGTACCAGGTCACTTACCGTGCATAAGGAATGTAGGATAAGGAGTACCAGGTCACTTACCGTGCGTAAGGAATGTAGGATGAGTACCAGGTCACTTACCGTGCGTAAGGAATGTAGGATGAGTACCAGGTCATATACATGCATAAGGAATGCATAAGGCCATGACCCTGCATAAGGCATGAAGGATAAGGAGTACCAGACCACTCACCATACACAAGGATGTAAGATAAGGAGTACCAGACCACTTACCCTGCATAAGGAATGTAGGATAAGGAGTACCAGACCACTTACCCTGCATAAGGCATGTAGGATAAGGAGTACCAGACCTCTCACCATACACAATGATAAGGAGGAGTACCAGACCACTTACCCTGCATAAGGCATGTAGGATAAGGAGTACCAGACCTCTCACCATACACAATGATATAGGATAAGGAGTACCAGACCACTTACCCTGCATAAGGAATGTAGGATAAGGAGTACAAGACCTCCCTGCATACACATAGGATAAGGAGTACCAGACCACACACCATACACAAGGATGTAGGATAGGATAAGTAGTACCAGACCACTTGCCCTGCATAAGGAATGTAGGATAAGGAGTACCAGACCACTTGCTGTGCATAAGGAATGTAGGATAAGGAGTACCAGACCACTTGCTGTGCATCAGGAATATTTTATAAGGAGTACCAGGTCACTTGCCGTGCATAAGGAATGTTTTATAAGGAGTACCAGGTCACTTACCATACATAAGGAATGTAGGATAAGGAGTACCAGACCACTCGCCATACATAAAGATTGTAGGATAGGGAATACCAGGTCACTTATCGTGCATAAGGAATGTCGGAAAGGAGTACCAGACCACACGCCATACATAAGGTCGGGATAAGGAGTACCAGACACTTACATAAGGAATGTCGCCATAAGGAGTACCAGGCATACCGTGCAAGGAATGTAGGATAAGGAGTACCAGCCACTTACCGTGCATAAGGAATGTAGGATAAGGAGTACCAGGCCACTTACCGTGCATGAGGAATGTAGCATTACCGTGCATAAGGAATGTAGGATAAGGACTACCAGGCCACTTACCGTGCATGAGGAATAGGAGGACTACCACCACTTACCGTGCATAAGGAATGTAGGATAAGGAGTACCAGGCCACTTACCGTGCATAAGGAATGTAGGATAAGGACTACCAGGCCACTTTACCGTGCATAAGGAATGTAGGATAAGGAGTACCAGGCCAGTGCCAGGAATGCAGCACACAGCACACTATGGCACACTATGGCCAGCGCTGTGTTTTTCAACTGTAACAACCAGTGAGGTAGTTATTGGGACAATCATGACTGGAAACACACACACACACACACATACCCCCACATCTTCTCCAAATGGAACAAAAGTTAAGATCTTTCAAAACCTTACAAACTGATTCTGTAGATTTGATCATAGCCTCCAACTGAACAACAAAAAATTATTTTAAAACCTTACAAACTAATTCTGTAGATTTGATCATATCATAGCTATCGTGTAATTTTTACCACCACAATAAAATGAAGAATTCAGTTAACTCTTATCTAAACATAAACACAGAACGAAAAGATAACAACCCATAAAAATCACACAAAATAGTGACCAATGTAAAGCATTCAGGTGTGCTATGTCTGCAATGTCTTCATTTGTGGTTGAGATGGCAGCAGACTTTCAAATGGAAATGAAAACACCATTGAGCCACAGTTTGTGTCACGACATATAGTCAGAAAAGAACTGTTCTCACAAGCTGTTCCACAGCTGGAGCTGTTGCAACACACTGTTCCTCAACAGCTATCATCAGTCTTGATGGCAACCAATTTCTTTAAGGTAAACATGATCATAGACAACCTCATTTTCAAGAGCAGTGGCATGAACTGCCTGATGTCTCACTTTGAATTCCGAATTAAGAAAAAACAAAAAAAAAAAAAAAGAAAAAAAAAAATTGTAGCATCAAGGGATGTGTCTGGTATGATGAAAAATCACATTCTTGTTCTTTGACATCTATGTGTGCCCTGAATGCTAAATGAGGTGGAAGACATGAGCCATCAGCCACCATGGCCAAGTGGTTAGTATTGCAGACTCCCAGCTGGAAGGCTGTGGGTTTGATTCCCATCAGAGCTGTTTATTTGTGGGATTTTTCTGTAATGGACCTTTAATGGACTTTTCACCACACAGCTGAGTTTGCTATGCTATAGGAAGACTCAACTGGGAAGACTGGAAGATCACACAGCTGAATTTGCTATGGGCTCAACTGGAAGACTGGGACCACACAGCTGAGTTTGCTATAGGCTCAACTGGGAAGACTGGGGGCCACACAGCTGAGTTTGCTATAGGCTCAAACTGGGAAGACTGGGGCCACACAGCTGAGTTTGCTATGGGCTCAACTGGGAAGACTGGGATCACACAGCTGAGTTTCATCCGTAGATGTGTTGGGACACACAGCTGAGTTGAGAGTGTGTTGCTCAGAGTTTCATCCGTAGATGTGTTTCTGAGAGTGTTGCTCAGATTTCCTGACCAGCACTGCAGATGTCTGTATCTCTTGGGCTTGGTTGAAGCAAGGATATGTTATGAAAGTAAGCACTGACTACAGCGCTGTCATGCAGTCTCAGACCAGAATGGAAATCCGTAGCATCATCTTCATCATCCTCATCCTTATCAATCAGCATAAAAAAAGAGTCTCAAATCATGTGGCCCTTCATGCCCTGCTCTCATGACAGCCTCAGTTTCAAACGCCTCTCCATGTCTGTGGCCTTTATCCGATTGTGTTGAGAATCAGTATCACCAACTTCATGGGGACTGTCACTGGACAGGCGTGTTGGTTCCCTCCAGAGGGAGAGCTCACTCTTACCAGGTCCATGACCGACCAATTATTGTCGTCATAGGACTCACAATTGGTGGTGTTCTGCATAATTATGTTGGATCAGAACAGGCACCCACTGAGCTCCACTGAAGTGGCTCGGCAGCAGTGCAGTGTCTCCTCTGGTGAGATGCCTCATGATTTTGACTGCTCCCATGGATTGCCAGTGCTGGGGCTGTGGCAGGATGAGCTGGGCTGTGGCTGTGGATGAGGGGAGATGGAATAAGCAGCATGAGTGCACTGCCCCTGAGGTGGCACAGAAGATGAGACGGCAAAAGAAAAGAAAAAGATAGAGAGAGAGAGAGAGAGAGAGAGAGAGAGAGAGACAGACAGAGACAGACAGACAGACAGAGAGAGAGAGAGAGAAGAGAAAAGTGACAGATAAACAGACAAGGACAGAAAGGGAGACTGTACAACCTGAAGACCATACAATCTGAATATAAACAACAACAAAAAAAAACGGATGACTGCCAAGAAAAACATTTCATACTTACTGCTAATGCGCACACCAAAGTCAGGACAAACATCAACTGAAACAAACAAAAAATTATACTGCAAATAATGTTGCACTTCAACAATTAAAAAACCACTTGAAAACAAAATCTTGGAAAGTAAATTATACTTTCCCCACTTTAGCTTGTTTCTCATCTGACTTTTCTCCTTTATTCCACAAAGAATGAAAACCTGATTTATCTTCATCATCCAAAATGGTATATTAAATACATAAAGGACCAGAATCTCCACTTTTGTATTAAAACTTCATTTTGCCTGGAAATGTTACATCTGAAAGGAAACCTCTTCTCAAATAATAAAGAAAAAAATATCAAAAGCGCCTGAAAATGTAGTCCATCAGGGTTTTAGGAAGGCTGGAATCGCATTTATGTTTCATCCACTTACGGGATGCATCTCTGAGAGCGTTTAACTTTTGTGACCAAGACTGCAGGTGTCCGTATCTCCCATGCCTGGCTGGCACTGGATACAATGAAAGGAGACAAGACCAGAAATCTGTCACAAAGGGGACTGTTAGTAGATGTTTGTAATGATGGAGGTAAAAAAGTCTGTGTCTAGCTAATCAATGTGAATTCATGCATTCAAGCACTGATTTTTACATCAGTAAGGCAGGAATGACAGGAAGACATTTTACAAGGAAGGAAGAGGGGAAGGGAGGAGGGGGAGCAGGAAGGGAGGAGGAAATGAAGAAGAGGATAATAAAGTGTACATATCAAGCCTTTTTTTTTGGAGGGGGGGGGGGGGGGGGGGGGGGGCAGGATATAGAGACCATCAATGTCTGCCATGTGAACAGAATCACTTGTTACACACTGACATTGTCCAAAGAGAATTTGACTTCAGTCTCCTGGACTAGAACAACACTTTTTCAGGGACTTCAAAAACAACCAAGCATTAGGAAAGAATAGGGACAAAAACTGTGATGCCAAAAACTGTTCAGGAATAACAAACTGCATTCAGGAAAACTCATTCGTTCCCCCCCCCCCCCCCCCCCCCCCCCCCCCCCCCCCCCCCCCCCAGCCCAAATAAGGGATGAAAGAAAAAAAAGGCTGTTATTCTCATTATGCAGTATATAAAATCTACACAGGTTGGTATTCATCAACACAACATCAGGTCGGTATTCAATAAGAAGAGAAGTAGCAGGCAACAAAGGACTACACCAGTCACACCATGTGCTTTCCTGTCACTTATAGCTCCATCTTGCCACACACACACAGTGCAGGCTTGAGGCAAAAATAGTCACGCTTTCTTTGCTGTTCATCCACACCCTGTCACTGAAGCATTCTCCTTCAGCCACATGGACATGCATGTGATCCTTTCCAGTACAATAACATTTTGACTTGACGCCACTGTAAGGAATAATGTTTACTGATTGCACACAAATGATTACGCACATTTACAACTTCACCAAAGATACAACAGAAAAACTCAGCTTTACTGTCGAGTATGGCAGTGTGTGAATGTTTACATGTGTGAAAACGAATACACTGAATATGTATTCAGGCTACCTTTTGATGTTGTGCATACCAAAAAACTGTAAGGCAGAATAAGAAAGAATAGCTATTCCATTTTTTATGCTATGAAGGAATACTTTGCTTCTGGGAATAAAGCAGAATAAGAAAAAGAACTGCTATTCCAATTTTTCATGCTACTTTGGAATACCTCATTCGATTTTTATGCACATGATCCCCGGCTGAAATTCAACAGCAGAACTGAACATAACTGTGTTTGTCTCACTACCGAATCTAACAGAGTTCCCACCTATAGTTCTATGGTGAGTTCACCCCTGCTGGGAGAAATCACTCTAATGGTCCCCACAGGCAACCAATGAAAGGCAATACAAGCAAGTCCTTAAGATACAGACTGAAAAAAAAATTTTAAAAAAGCACTATATTGGGATGTCGACAGGGTCCAATCCCAAACTGATTCATTTTAAACACTCATGTCCTGAATGACCAGAAAGTGGGGAAAAAACGAATGATTGCAAACATTCTTCCCTCATTATGACGGTGATGCAATCCAGACTTGTTCAGGTTAAACAACGGGCCTGGGGATTGGGGGGTAAAATGTCTGTTAGGCAAATTAGAAGGACTTCATGCACTTCAACTTAACAACTGACTGTTGCATCAGTATGACAGGTAGACATTTTACCAGAAATTCAATGTGGAATGTAAAAATTCAGTCAGTCTCTCCCCCCCCCCCCTGCTCTTTCCTCCCCTAACTTAAACAACCATATCTCACACACATACATACACACACAATCACACATGTATGCACACAAATCACACTTATGTACACAAAATCACACACACATGTACACAAATCATGCATATATGCACACAAAACACAGATATGTACACAACATCACACACACATGTACACACAACCATACTCACATCACAATCACATACACCTAAAACACACACATATGTACTCAAAATCACATTCACACATGCCTGCATACAAATTACACATACATGTACATAAAATCACACACATATGTTCATACATCACTAATGTACGCACTCAAAATCACGCACACATGCTCACAAAATCCCAACACTCACCCAAGTATGCATACGTACACCCACATAAAACTGATCCCCACCACTGACCATGTTCCCCCCACTCATTCCTCCCTGTCCCTAAATGACCAGGTCTCACACACACACACACACACACACACACACACACACACACACACACACACACACACACACACACACATACATGTACACACCATCACCACACTGGTTCACACATGTGTATGTACACCCACATAGAACCGACACCCCATCACTGACCATGACCAGCAGCGTGGCGATCACCCTGGTTTTGGCAAACATCTTTTTGATCTGGTTGCAGGGGCCCCATCAGGAAGCATGTGCTGCAACAACAAACCAACGCTGTCACCTGCTGTGCTGTGGGCCAGGGCCATTACCTGCTTATAGGTAACAAAGGCCGTTTCCCCAGATCTGTTCCATAGACCCCAGCTCTGGACATTTTCCACAACAGTTCGTCTGTTTCTTACAAGCTTCCAGAGTGGGCACAGAGCTGAAAGTTCTCAGGAGTGAAGGTCGGGCCACAACAAAACTGAAATTAATAGGTTGTTTACATCCGCACTGTTATTCTTTTTTTCTTTCTTATATATCACATATTAATTTATAATGTATTCAGAGAGATCTCTGCTGCAGGGACTTCAGAACACAAGAAGTGGACAACATATGCAAGACATAAAGGCTGCCCTCCACGAACTCTCAAAACAGTCTGTCATCACGCCTCACTGTGGGATCATGGGCAATGAAAAAGCTGATGTTGTCTCCAAGGCAGGCAGCAAAATGGAGCAGTTCAGCCACCCTGTGACCTGTAGGGAGGCCCAGACCATCATCCACAACCAGTTTCAGTCCCAGTGGAAGAGAAGGCTGGGTGCAGAGAGTGGTGCTGACCCGATCCACCAGCTCCAAAGGCACCAGCAGACAATCCTCTTCAGACTGAGGACCGGCCACTGCAGACTGCTGAGCCACCTTAACCGCCTGAGGATCACCTACACTGACCAGTGTCCATGCGGCTCTGGACCCCTGACCCCTGAACATGTCCTCCTACGCTGTCCTGCTCACGCAGCTCTGTGACACAAAATCTGGCTGGGAGGAGGGGAGTTACAGGCGCAGCTTCGGGGAGCCCGTTCTGACCTGGAGAAGACCGCGTGCTTCATCATGGTGGCCGGGTTACAAGTCTGACGCATCCAGCTTCAATCGAACGCAGAAGAAGTAGTATTCAAAGAAAGAAAACTTGCATTATCTTATATTTAACTGTGATAATGATCGGTATTCCTACAGCAGTTTCCCACATCTAAAAGCACTTTTACAATATCAAGTAAATACAAGCTCAGATATCTGCTATAGCAAAAATCACACACACACACACACACACACACACACACACACACCACCGATCAGTCTACACTTGCATGCCTCTGCTATGTTGACTTTTTTCCCACACACCCCACACATGCTCCCTATTATCACCCCTCTCACTCCCCTGTCCCTCCACTTACTGTGCATGTGCATGAATGAACACACTGAAATACTTTTCAATAAAATAAAGTACAAAGCAAAACAAAAAAAAACAAAAAAAACCCCAAAAGATCAAGCACACAAACAAACAAAAACCCACCTAAATAAACACCAAAAGTATCGGTTACTTCATTGTCTGTAACATGAGTCAAAAAACAGACACTGCGCATGTACGTTCTCATTCATTCAGATATTGACTGTCCACTTGTGTGTGATGTACAACATATACATCACATCCTTTGGGAAAACCAGAAACATTGACTGCTATCAAAACATACTGCGAAAACCAGAAACTCTGATACCTATCAAAACATGTTGTATGTGTAACATCCTTTGGGAATCCAGAAACACGGCTTACTATCAATAACATTACTGTGAGACTAGGACAGAGTCCACTCCACGGCAAACGCTGATCCTGTCTGCCTGTCTGTCCTCTCTGATGTTGGACTGCTCATTTCATGCTGATCTGACCGTCACCTGCACCGGTGGCTAGCGGAGGTTTGTGACAATAAAGCTTTCAAAACACACACACACACACACACACACACACACACACACACACACACACACACACACATATGTATGCACGTATATAATCTTAAAAATGTGACTGAATAACAATTGAATGAACATATAATATACACACTCACTCTCTCTCTTTTTCAATCTCTTCCCCACCCCAAATTCCTTGCAGTCTCTTACCTGGCCAGTGACAAGATATTCCCTAAGGTGTACAGAATGGCAAAGATCATCAGCCCATTATGCAAAAAGATCAGGCAGCTTCCCTGTACACAACAAAGATATAAATGACATAGCAAAGTTCAGTTTCCACAACGTGCTAAGTAAAAAAAAACAAAAAAAAAAACAAAAGAAACAACAAAATCCCTAAAAACCTTTGAATTGAGCTGCAAACATTAAATGTTGCCACTTAAAACCAAAGCTCAATCAATTAATTATACATTATGTAATAACTGAACTTTCACACAGTCACTACACACACATACACACACACATACACGCACACATACACACATGCGTGCACACACACACACACACAAACATGCGCGCCTACTACATGCTTGCTATGCACACACACATGCACATGCCTGCATTTGCACACCCACACCCACACCCACAAATGTGCGCATGTACATGAATACACATGAATGCATATGTGCATACACACACACACACATGCGTACATGCTCACATAAAAAGACACACATATATACAGACATATATGTACATAAACATATGCAAATACGTGTGTATGCTCACACAAACCCACAAATCACACACACAAACACACATGCACTTCTGCACATGCACACACACATGCACATACATGCAGGCATACAAGTGCACACACACACACACGCACGCACGCACACACATACACACACGTGCACACACACATACACACACAAGCGCGCACACACCCATGTGCATGCACACACACACACACACACACACACACACACACACACACACACACACACACATGCACACACATGGGCCCATGCCCATACACACACGTGTACATTCACTACACACACATATACTTTTTTTAAAAAAAAAAAAAAAAAAAAAACACACAACCAATGTTAGGTAGGCACTCAAGGTCTGACCAGCGCATGGGCTGATGCCTAGGTCAGACATCTGCTAAGTCATAGCCACGAGACCCTCTTCTTCAATTCTCTCATCTTAGTTGTTAATTCATTTATCCGTCAGCTTCAAATCATGCGCAGTGTGGTCTCAAAACTTTGCAGATGTGGTATGGCATATATGGACTAGTCCACATGCAATGAGGCCTGACAGAAACTGAAATACAAATCAGATTATGCTTAATTAACTGGGACTTGTTACAAGTTTTTTCATCCCTGCCATGTATCATTTTACTGGTAGCACATCAATTGTCAGAGAAACACCGAAAATCATACAGGTATTGCAAGGAGGTGCTTGGCCACATCACATATACTCTCCACAAATGGCAGATTTAAGATCTGTGGCTTACTAGAATTCATGTGCACCCAAGTCGCCATACTGCAGTGATTGGCACTGCAGGTTGCACGCTGGGTGGCTGTCAGTTCGAATCTCATCAGAGGTATTTGTTTGTGGCATTTTTCAGCCTTGGGCTGCATCCCTGAGCTGACTACGCTACGGGTAAGATCGGAATCACACAATCAAATTTCATCCATTTAATGGACATGAGTCACAAACCCACAAATCACACACATACATGCACATGCATTTCTGCACATGCACACACACATGCACATACATGCAGGCATACACATGCACACACACACACACACACGCACACACACACACATACAGACACGTGTGCACACACATGCTACAGGCAAGATCGGAATCACACGATCAACTTTCATCCATTTAATGGACATGAGTCACAGTGAGTGTTAACCAAATTTCCTGACCAACACTGCAGGTGCCTGTATCCCCTGGGCATGGCTGACACTGGGATATATATCATAAAGGGAGCATAAAAGACAGCCCTATCATGTGGTGTCAGATCAGAACAGAACTCAAAAACATCATCATCAACCTCAACAAACAAACAAATCTCAAATTCTGTGACCCCTCATCAGTTGATATGTGGTTCTCCATTTTAATTTCCTCACCATGCCTGTGGTGAGGTCATTTTGTGGGTGTTGGTATTGGACAGTTCATTGGGTCGCTATTGGATGGACAAGCTGACATGCTCTGGAGGGGAACATCAACGCAATCTGCCTCTGTGATGCAAACAACTACTGCCATCTGTCACTAGGTGGTGTTCTGCACATGTTGGATCAGAACAGGCACCACAGAACACCACTAAAAGAATTCAGTAACAACGCAGTGTCTCCTCCAGTGGGTTGCTCTTATAACTACCTAATCATTGCTTCTTTTGTGATGCTGTTACCAGGGCTGAAACAGGACAAGGCTGGTGAAGCTGTGTACAGAGTGGTTTAAAAAGCAGCATGAGCACAGAGCCTCTGAGGGGAGCAGGGAACAGTGGTTTGAATAGCAGTTTGAGCCTCTGAGGGAGCAGGGAACAGTGGTTTGAACAGCAGTATGAGCCTCTGAGGGAGCAGGGAACAGTGGTTTGAACAGCAGTATGAGCCTCTGACGGAGCAGGGAACAGTGGTTTGAACAGCAGTATGAGTCTCTGAGGGAGCAGGGAACAGTGGTTTGAACAGCAGTATAAGCCTCTGAGGGAGCAGGGAACAGTGGTTTGAACAGCAGTATGAGCCTCTGACGGAGCAGGGAACAGTGGTTTGAACAGCAGTATGAGTCTCTGAGGGAGCAGGGAACAGTGGTTTGAATAGCAGTATGAGCCTCTGAGGAAGCAGGGAACAGTGGTTTGAATAGCAGTATGAGCCTCTGACGGAGCAGGGACAGTGGTTTGAATAGCAGTATGAGCCTCTGACGGAGCAGGGAACAGTGGTTTGAATAGCAGTATGAGCCTCTGAGGGAGCAGGAAATAGTGGTTTGAACAGCAGTATGAGTCTCTGAGGGAGCAGGGAACAGTGGTTTGAATAGCAGCATGAGTCTCTGAGGGAGCAGGAAATAGTGGTTTGAACAGCAGTATGAGTCTCTGAGGGAGCAGGGAAGAGTGGTTTTAATAGCAGGATGAGCCTCTGAGGGAGCAGGGAAGAGTGGTTTGAATAGCAGTATGACTATGGGTCTCTGAGGGAGTGGGGAAGAGTGGTTTTGAATAGCAGTATGAGCCTCTGAGGGAGCAGGGAACAGTGGTTTGAATAGCAGTATGAGCCTCTGAGGGAGCAGGGTACAGTGGTTTGAACAGCAGTATGAGTCTCTGAGGGAGCAGGGTACAGTGGTTTGAATAGCAGTATGAGCCTCTGAGAGAGCGGGGAACAGTGGTTTGAATAGCAGCATGAGTTTCTGTGGGAGCAGGGAAGAGTGGTTTGAATAGCAGCATGAGTCTCTGTGGGAGCAGGGAACAGTGGTTTGAATAGCAGTATGAGTCTCTGAGGGAGCGGGGAAGAGTGGTTTGAATAGCAGTATTAGCCTCTGAGGGAGCGGGGAACAGTGGTTTGAACAGCAGTATAAGCCTCTGAGGGAGCGGGGAACAGTGGTTTGAACAGCAGTATGAGCCTCTGAGGGAGCAGGGAACAGTGGTTTGAACAGCAGTATAAGTCTCTGAGGGAGCAGGGAACAGTGGTCTGAACAGCAGTATGAGCATCTGAGGGAGCGGGGAACAGGAGACATCAAAATAACATTAACACAAAATACAGAATGCATCCATGCACATTCACTCTAACATACAAAATGCATACACATACATCTCTCTTACCCCTGATACCCACCACCCCACCCTTACCCACACAAACAAGAAAATTTGACACTGACAGCTTCAAGGTAGGGACACTTCTGTAGGCAGAAATGAAAAGAAAAGCAAAAACAGAATTAAGCGCTGCCAAACGAAGGAGCCAACAAATTACAAAAAACAGGCACAATGCATTCCAACCTATCAGGTCTTCTTCACACGCAGGACAAATAACATTCAAAACAATGAAAACAAAAAGATGAACAGGCAGGCAGTGAGTCACTGATCTCTTTGACTTGGGTGCAAATAACTCTCAGTTCCTGCTTTGTTTTTACTGTTTTATTTATTGCCTGAAGGAGATCCACAATGTAACAACACTTGTGTTAGTTGTGTAATTTGTTCCTTCCTTTGGCAACCCAGTAATTTTTTGCTTTTGCTCTTGGCACTGATGACTTACCAAGATGGACAAGGTGGCACCCAAGATGAAGCACAGAGCAAACAGCTTGATCCGAGTGCTCCAGCTCAGTGTGGACGCATCACTGATCTGTCACACAGCAGGCAAGTCAACAGGTCAAATAAATCCTATTGACATTCTCATGCCTGAACGTCAGTAACACAGCAATAAACAAACAACTCAAATGAAACTCGATAGAAACATGTCACACCGCTTCTGAAACCTTTGCACAGGCTCCCTGTTTCTCATCTTGTTCATCCTACAACTTTCACATCTTGTTCATCCTACAACTTTCACATCTTGTTCATCCTAAAACTTTCACATCTTGTTCATCCTAAAACTTTCACATCTTGTTCATCCTAAAACTTTTTAACTATGTTCTCTTTGATCCTCCTCTGCGTCATTCTAAAAAATGTAAACTGTCTCCTCCTTGCTTCTCATCTTGATTTTTACAAGTGCCTGTCCAGAGCGCGCGCGCGCGCACACACGCACACACACACATACATATATTCATACATATATTACGTTCTCATTTTTCTCTTTGCTCTCCCACCCCTTATTCTATTCTTTTTTTTTCCATTTAAATCTTTGCCAAGTCATTAATATGATGCAAAAATTGTTAGCTGCACTTCTTTTCCCCCACTACTAAACTGTTCAGCAATATATATATATATATAAACTTCCTTTTACCATCCTATTTTTAACAGATGTTGCTCCCCAAGGGCTTGAGCACTTTAAGAATTTTATTAGGCATTTTAGTGGTATCCTTGATATATATATATATATATATATATATATACATATATATATATATATATATATATAAGTATGTATGTATGCATGTATGCATCTATATAGTAAAGGGTTTTCATATTTATATTTTCTTAATTTTACCTTCCCATTTTTCATCATCACCCCCCCCCCCCCCCCCCCCCCCCCCCCCCCTTTTTTTTTAGTTTTAATCTTTGCCAAGTCATTACTATAATGATGGAAGAATGGTTAGCCTGCACTTGTTTTTCCCCTACTATTAATTGTTCAGCACTATACATACATACATATATAAATATATATATATATATATATATGTGTGTGTGTGTGTGTGTGTGTGTGTGTGTGTGTGTGTGTAAAACAAATAAAGAAGTCTACATGTCCGAGCCAGTTTCCTCCACTTTATCTTATTTTTCATATTTTCAGCTTTTCAGCCTTCAGACAATTGATAGGGTTTCCTGAAAAAAAAAACCCCATATATACATATATATCCTGACGACTGATGACTGCACCAGCAAGAAACAGCGCTGTTGATCTTATGCTTACCTTTTAATCCCAATTTTAACAGATGCCGCTCCCAATTCGGTTGAGCACTTTTCTTAAATTGTTGTTGGTTAGCAATACCATAATTTTATGCATATAAGAACAACATCCCTACTGCCAGTTCCTGAGGCTCCGTCATCTTTGCTCCAAGACTAAAGACTTTGAAAAACATGCTGATACCATCATGGGCATGTTTCTCAGCCGTGGCTACAGATCGAACAAGCTACAACAGGCTTTGACAAAAGCATGAAGCCTCTCAAGAGCTGAGGTGTTAATGTACAGGGCAAAAACTGTTAACACCAGGGTCCCCTTCGTCATCACTCATCACCCCTCCAACCCACCACTACGTGACTGGCTCAGGGAGCAATAGGCACTACTCCATACAAGTGCACGCATGAAAAAAGCTGTGCCTGAAGTGCCTGTTGTCGGAGAGAGAAACTCCAGGAGCATCCGAAACCTGATCATGCCATCCTCCCTTCCCCAAGTCAAGCCTACGCAAGATCAGGCTGGGGTGTGATGAGATGCAACAACAGGTGCGTCATCTGTAGGGAACATCTGGTGGAGAGCAAAATTTTCTCCAGCGACACCACTGGAGAAGTCTTCAACATCAGACATAGCATGACGTGCAAGTCTTCAAAAACATCATCTACCTGCTTTACTGCCAACAATGTCATGGGGCGCAGTATGTAGGAGAAACAAAAAATGCCCTAAGAACACGCTTCTACCTCCACAGAACCCACATACTGCAAAACACAGGCACCCATGTTACTAGACATTTCAACAGGAAAGACCATTCACTGCAGGACATGAGGTGCATGCCCATAGAGCAGGTCTTCACAGACAACCTTGCTCACAGGCACGCAAGGGAGCAGTTCTGGATCAACAAACTCAGGACAATCTATCCTCGGGGTCTCAACACTCTCTGAGTCTCCTAACTTGTTAGGGAGGGAGAGAGGTGAAAAGGGCAGATAGTGGGGGGTATGGTGAGAAAGAGAGAGGGGAGATAGGACAGAGACGGCGATAGGGTAGGAAGGGGGAGGTTTTTGAGGCAGATGACCCCATATGTAAGTGACAAACTGTCCTCAGGTCAGAGAGGGAGATGAGTGAGGGGAGAATAAGAGATGGCCCAGGGCTGGGGTCAGGGACCCAAGAGTTGGGGGCCTGGGGAATGGTTTGGGGACCTTGGGGGCAGGGAGGTGGGGGTCCCTGGGTGTTAGGGGGTGGGGGAGTTTAAGGGTCTTGGGTGCTGGTCCACGGGGATTGGGGGATACAAATAATTCGGGGGTCCATGGGTGTGTGTGTGTGTGTGTGTGTGTGGGGGGGGGGGGGGGGGGGGGGAGGGACTGGGGGATTTGGGACTTGGGGGGCTAGGATGGGGGCGGATGATCTTGGGGAAGGTGGGCGAATGAGTGAATGGGCGTGGGGTGAGATGGGGAGGTGGATGGGTGTATGGGAGTCGGGTGATCTGGGGGCTGGGTGGGTTGGGGGGATGGTGAGGGGCCTGACACCCCCCTGAATTTTTTTTTTTTTTTTTTTTTTTTTTTTCCCTCTCCTCTCCTCCCAGCCTTAGAAAGAAATTGAAAATTTGCGAACGTGGTTATCATTGTGAGCTTGACGTCATTGTAGGGTTTATAGAAATACGTCATTATACTGATGACGAGTCTCTGCAATGCGTCACTGTCAATAAGCATCGATAAAGGCAATCGCCGAAATATTTGCAGTCCGGAAAAGTGTTGTGTTTTTGTTTTCTTGTGTATGATATATATATATATATATATATATATATATATATATATACTGACTTCCATAAAAAACGCGAAAAATTGAAAGACTATTTTTCGGGTGAAAAGGGGTGAATATACAATATTGAACCATTGTGGCAAGTTGTTTGGGTCCAAGACTCACGTGCAGTGAAAAAATTGTGTGAGCAACACATCATTCCCGGCATTGGAGGGTCAACAAAAATGGCAAACTGGTTGCTGCATGTGAGGCACGTGCACACCATGCAGAGCAAAGTTACTTAACCAGTGACAAGTACGCGCAGGCATGCAGCCTTTATAAAGCAGCGCTACAAGGTTCAGGTAATGACTTCCTGTCTGAGCACTACAGAGATGCCAAGACTACGAGCAGAGGAACGCAATCGTGCCCTAGGCCATCTAGAGGCTGGTGTGGATGCCAGGCAGGTCGCCAACATCTTTAACGTCCACATCTCAACCATCTATCGTCTGTAGCACTGCATGCGAGTCACTGGTACCACTGATGATCTCCCTGGCCAGGCCGTCCTTGGGTCACCACACCAAGAGAGGATCGTCATCTTGTTTGAACCCATCTGCGGGACAGGGTGGCAAAGCCGCCACACTGCTCGACAGGTGCCTGGGAATCTCCAGCAACGAATCAGCCTCAACACTGTGTGGCGGCATCATAGTCCACATATGACAACATTTGTAAAAAAAGAAAAAGAACTTGTGCACCGTATGGACCTAAATGATAGGATAGAAACAACAGCAATAAAAGAAGCTTTTATAACACTTAAAGATCACAAACCTAATTTCCCCAAAAACCCAACATGTAGATTAATAAACCCATCCAAGTCTGAATTAGGCAAAATAAGCAAAAAAAATTCTGGAAAAAGTCTATAGAGGACATAAAATCAAACACTGAATACAACCTTTGGAAAAATAGCTATGAAGTTATCCAATGGTTCAAGGAAATTAACAAACAGAAAAACACAGTGTTCATCACTTTTGACATAGTGGATTTTTATCCACCTATAGATGAGGAATTGTTTACCAAAGCTTTAAAATTTGCTAACAAATACACAAACATAACAGAGGCTGAGATGGAAATCATCTTCCACACTAAAAAAAACTCTACTCCACAGCAGTAATGATACTTGGACAAAAAAAAACAGCAATAATTCCACATTTGATGTCACAATGGGTTCATATGATGGTGCCGAAACATGTGAACTAGTTGGACTATTCATGTTATTCAATATACAGAAAACACTTGGTAAACAGGTTGGCTTGTACAGAGACGACGGCCTTGCCGCGCTAAACAATAAACCAAAAACCATTGAAAATAAGAAAAAAGAACTTTGTAAAATCTTCCAAAGCCATAACTTAAAAATCACAGTAGAAGCCAACAAGAAGGTAGTAAACTACCTAGACATAACATTAGACCTTAATGACCATGTATACAAACCATATAAAAAACCTAACGATGTACCCATCTACGTAGACATCAAAAGTAACCATCCACCTTCTATCCTAAAAACCATACCCAATGGCATAAACAAAGACTATCTAACCTGTCATGCAACGAGAAAGTATTCAACAGTGCAGCAGTTGAATACCAAGAGGCACTGAAAAAAGTGGCTACAACTACAAACTACAATACAACCCAGATAATAACATGAACAGTAATAAGAAAAACAGGAAAAGGAAGATCATATGGTATAATCCCCCATATGATGGAAGAATAAAGACTAATGTAGGAAAAGAATTCTTTAAAATTCTTATAACATCATTTCCAAAAGAACATGTACTATCTAAAATATTCAATAAAAACACCATCAAGCTATCATATTCATGTATGCCCAACCTCAAAAACATAATTGACTCATCTAACAAAACTAAAGGCAACACAGCCAAAAAAGGTAACAAAAGGACATCTTGTAACTGCACTAAAAAAGATCAATGCCCCCTGAATAATAAATGCCTTTACAATGATATTGTATACCAAGCCACAGTAACAACTGATAGTGACAAAGAAACATACATAGGGATTACTGCAAACCATTTTAAAACTAGATATGCAAACCATAAACAGTCCTTCAAAAATGAAAAATATAAAAACCAAACAGAACTAAGTAAACACATTTGGAAATTTAAAGATAAAAAAATAGACTACAATATATCATGGAAAATTATAAAAAGAGCAGCACCATACAATAATATCTCTAAAAAATGCAACCTATGTTCTACAGAAAAGTGGCTGATATTATGCAAACCTCATCTAGCAACTCTGAATTCAAAAGTTGAGATCATAAACAATTGCAGGCACAAATGGAAATTCTTGTCAACACACCATTCCTTAACACACCCTCCCTGAACGCACCCCCAAAAAAATCAAAATTGTAAAAAGATACAGGCCACGTGAAACACATGCAGTACTCACGCTTACACACACACACACAATATATAACACCGGTAGCGTGCCCAAAATGAACACCCTGAAGAGAGCAGAGAGCTTGAAACAAGTTTGTTGGTGGCTTTTTAATCTCCTTTTTTAATCATATTTTTAAAACTTATGTCGCTCCCTTCCCGGTTGAGCGTTTTTTTAGAGTTCTTGCTGGCTCTCTACTTTTATTTGTGATATATATATATATATATAGATATACAGATATTGAATTATAAACAAAGCTTGCTCTTATGTCTCAGATTGTAGAAATAGGGGGGTGATAAGCCTTCATATCTGCAGTGGTAGATGATTCTGCCTAACTGACAGTATGTGCTTGAGTGGGTGAATAGGGAATAAATAAATGCTTCTCAAAATGAACCTTCAGCAAGCTTATAGTCTCCAAAGCGGAGACCATCTCCAATGGGGAGGAAGCTCACTATATAAACACACTCTTTCTCTCTCCTCTGTTTCCCTACCATATGATCTTGATCCTTCTCCTGATAATCCCATTCTCTGTATTCCATCTGTTAGAACAAAAACCTTCAGCCACCATTCTCACTGTATCAGGATCTAACAGTCTGGTATACATTGTTATCCCCATTAGACTCTCCATTTCACATCTGTGCAGTCTCCTCTGAACCCCCATCTGTTTGTACTGAAATGAACTGTTCTGTTTTAGCTTATTCATAATTCCCTGTGTGTGTTTTATACTTGTGTATAAATGTGTTGTGTGTGACTGTTTGTGTCACACTCTGTGTATGTGCATGTGCATGCGTGTGTGCGTGCATGTGTGTGTTTAGTCTAATTTTTGTAATGTCCTTTTTCCCATGTGTGTGTGTGTGTGTGTGTGTGTGTGTGTGTGTGTGTGTGTGTGTGTGTGTGTGCGTGTGCGCGCACACGCTAGTGAATGATGTGCATGTGTGCGTGCGTGCGTGCGTGCGTGCATGCATGTGTGTGATTAGTCTAATTTTTGTAATGTCCTTTTTCCCGTGTGTGTGTGTGTGTGTGTGTGTGTGTGTGTGTGTGTGTGTGTGTGTGTGTGTGTGTGTGCTACTGCTATGAATGATGTGCATGTGCATGTGTGTGAGTGTGTATGTGCATGTGTATGCGTGTGTGTGTGTGTGTGTGTGTGTGTGTGTGTGTGTGTGTGTGTGTGTGTGTGTGTGTGTGTGTGTGTGAAAAAGGGACAGGGTTGTGTTTTGTACTATTGTGTATTTGTGTCTGTATGGAGACCTGATGTCTGTGAACAATGAGTGTCTATCAGGACCTTCTGACCTTGGATTGTGGAGCTCCAGTTTTTTTTTTTCTTTTCTATAACATTCCTTATCTTACTCATTCTTTTATCATTTTTGAAACTCTTTGTCTTTACTTGTAATAATTTTATTGCTCACTGGGAAACAAAACAAGAACAGGAAAAAAAAAAAAAAAAAAACAAACTAACAAAGAAATAAAAATGCTTGAGTATCTATTGGTTGTGATGCATAGTATGATTATGATTGATATTACCATTGAACATCCCAATAAAGACCCTTTGTCTAGATAATTACTCTTCCCCTATACAAGCTTGTTTTACCTGAGCAGCTTTCTCTTCATTAATATAAATAATAATTCATGCCCCCCTCCTCACGTCTCCTTCCCTTTCAAGAAGCAAATCAAAAAAAGGATTTCTGAAGTTCTTACTGCCAAGCTTTGTATAGTGTAAACTCACTATACTGCATATGCACTGAATTAAATTGCTGTTCACGAACTGTAGTTATACAACTTGTATTACAAGACCTTTACATTAATTTTGACTACATGTTAATATGTTAATGTTAATAGACCATTAATGTCCCCCCCCCCAACACACACACAAAGACCCCTCTCCCCCAATCTTTTTTTTCCCCTTCCCCCTCCCAACCACCAAAAAAGGAGAATAAACTATACCTGAAGAACTTAGCACCAATTGTAACACCTGAGAAACCAACAATGGAAAGATGTAGGTTTTTAGAAGTCATTCTGATTCTCACAAAAAACTATGTACAGCTGGTTTGATTACAAGTCATGTGATGAACACCTTATCCAATTAGCAATTCAAATTAAACAGACTCCTTGTTGTGATCCCTAAATTACTAAATAACAAAGCAGGGTGGGAGAAAGCAGGAGCAGGTGGTGTGAAGGGGGGGTGAGGGGATTCACATTTATTCATGTTTCGGATCAGCAAAATGGAAAAATAGCTTGCTTTTAACTTAAAATACCCAGAAATGAATATTTCATGGTTTAAGAAAGCAGCTAAATTAAAACTACATGCATCAAAACAAACAAACAAAAAAAATGAACTGATGACAAACAAAATGCAGGAGGTACTGCGCTTGGCTGACCCCCAACCCCACTCCCTCCTACATCCTCTGCTTCCTCCTCTTTCTAATATGAATCTGCTTCAAAAAAGGAATGTCACATATACATGCTAGTTTCTGTACCTGCATCTCAATGTTACATTTGAGCGTTCTGCTTTTCTTTACTGTAATTTGCGAGCTAATTTGAATCTGATGGTTAATATTAATCCAATTCTCTGGTTTTTGATCATTTTTTTCTAACCTCTCCTAAACTACACCACCTATTTCAAAAACAAAAACCCATCACACATAGTGTGAAAATATGACCAACCAGTGATCCTTGTCAGTTTCTGAGGTTTTTGTTATCACTTATTTTTCTTTGGTTTCAAACTACTTTCATAAATGCAGTAAAATTAATAATGGATATTATATCTGTACGGTAATTGTCATGTAATACACTCCTTCCTGAAGTTTGCCGAATTCTGTCTTCAAAGAAATTTATGCATGACCGATTCTTCTATGTAACATTTATTTCAGTCAATTTCTATGTGTTCTTTCTACTGATTGTAGAATCATGAAAAGCAGTTTAATCTAATTTGTTGTTTCTTATACAATTTTCCATGGTCTTGTACTGTTTCATATTAAAAGTCAAAGGAAACCATTATGGAAAAAAAATCATCTGCTTTTTAATCAAACACATACATGGATTAGTAATTAATGGTAATTACAGAAAGGCCAACATATTAGAAACTTGAGTTTCATTGTCATATGTAAAGAGTATACAAAGTGGGAGCTGGAATTGTCTGGGGGCTGGAATAGCTCAGTTGGAAGAGCAACAGGCTCGTTAATCTAGTGATCATAGGGTAGCGGGTTCGAATCGCCTCCAGGGCCATTACAGTACAGGGAGACTTTTTCCTTGGGGTTGGCATTGGTTTTGACTCCATCCACTTAAAGCGCTTTCATTAAAAAGGACTTTACAACAAGTTGCACACATGTTCAATCCCATCACCATCCTTCAGACGAGTAAGCCCTGTAGACAGAAGATGATGTATGATATCTATACATAGCATGCAACATAAGTGCTGAAAATGATCTTAGTTAAGACCGCTGAATGCAGGTCAGGACAATATCCCCCAACTAGAAGAGGAAGATGAGCATGTTCTACAAGTCTGTGTCAATGCAGGGGCTAAATTCCCTTCTTTAATTTCATCTTTTGAGTTCTCCCAGCCATATTCTCGGTTATTAGTGATAG
>JADBJO010000774.1:479792-509792 GCA_016801955.1 Conus betulinus | reverse complement strand
CACTGCCAGTGGAAGTGTGCACTCAGGCGTGGGAGAGAGTGACCTTGAGCTGCTGGTCAACCTTTCGCAGTGTTTCTGATCGCAAGTGTTCTGACGTTTCCTGCTCTCAGGTTGGTTTTTTAACATATCCTTTGCTGGACCACTCGCTTGTCATGGATTTGTGCACCAGAAGTAGATAAAGAAACATAAGCATGAAAGAGATGTGTGATTGCTGTTGACACATGCTGTCTCAGAACATTCAGATGGCTTCCTGGAGGCGTTTGCCCAAGACAGTCCTAGTGTGGTGAGATATTGCAGCGTTTACCATGGCCTCTGTTGAATGTGAGATTCAAGTGAGAGTAATGTCTGAAAGTCCCATAAAAAGCGATGCAAGCAGTAAAGAGTCAAATGACAGTCGCTTGAAATATCAAAAATATCAGTGTGTGTATGAAACTGCCATGAAGAAGGTCAGGTTTTTCATTCTGTTAGTTTGAGTCCTTAGGGCCCAGTCTTCACTCTGGCTTCAGCTTTGTTGAAAACAAATCAAGCTTGCTGTGTAAAATGGGCTGTTCAGTGTGCAAAGGGCCACAAATTGATTCAGCGCGCAAAGGGCCACAACTTGATTCAGTGCGCAAAGGGTCACAACTTGAGAAGAACATAGTGGTTTCCTGGCTTAACTGTCTTTATCTGCTTATGAACACAGACATGCTTGCATGTAATGGGACAGAACAGGAGAGGTTTCTAGCATTTTTGTGTGGTTCTCAGTATTGCAGTTTTGTTTGCAATGAAGGTTCTGTTTCCAGTTGAAACACATTTCACATCGACAAGACAGCAATGGATTTCAGTGTCTTTGCATACAGTGTTAAGCATGAGCTGTCAAATCATATGAAATATTTTCACATATACAAAATATAACACACTGAACTTGTGAGCATGAGTGATGAGGTACAGTCACAATGGAATTACTTTGAGAATCAGTCACATGCGACTGCTAGGGTGTTTAGCATTTAAGAGCCAAAGGCAGAGTAAGCAAGGTAAAATAATAATGAGAAATACATGAATAAACAGAAATGTGCATCTAGAAACAGGGGAAAGAGGGAGAGGGGTAAGCGCACACACACACACACAAAAATTGCCCTTTGTAATCAAATTCTTTTTTTCCATAGCTTGGCTGACCGTTATCTTTTTTTTTTTTTTTTAACTTAACCTATTTTATGAAAGCTGAACTACGGCAGCATTTAGATGCTGTGTGCAGTTTTAGCAGTTATTGTTACAGGACATCATGTTGAAAATGAGAAATCAGTTACAGTGTATGACTTCAGTGAGTGCACCATGTTGTCTGCTATGCGCATACCGTGCTGTAAATTACATTTTTTCCAAACTGTCATGGAAATTTGTTATTTTGTATATGCTTGATTAAAAAAATTTTTTTTTTTTCTTTTACATGCAAACACAAGTGTGTCCCTTGCAATGAATAGAAATCAAAGAAATGGGAAGCTGATACTGAATGGAAGCGAATAACTTGTTCTATGCATTCAATATAATCATAAAATTTTGTTCTTCAAATTTTTTTTTTAATGACCAGTTGCTTTTAGATTTGATTCTCAGGTTAACTGATTGTTCATATCGTTGTTGTTGCTGTTGGTCTGCTAGTTTAAGAAGAGAGGATACACCAGCTGGAGGCTGCCTTAAGGCAAGGTCCATCTTCTTTAGAACTTGAGAACCTGAGGACCTTAAGACTTCTTCACGAACACTATGTAGAGCCCTGTTGTTTGCCCCATTGCCACGTTCCTTGGTGCAGACTGATGTCGTACAGGTCAGTGGTTTTTGAATGGTGCCTTGAAAAAGAAATGTACATGACCATGGTGAACTTTCATTGTGTTTGTTTTGTCTATTCCAGTATCCTCAATGTGCCGGCAATCTCTGTTATGGGACATTCATTTATCCATTTCAGCTTTAAATCATATGCTAATGTGTCTGAAAACTGGTAGTGCTCCTTCCGTGTGCTGCCCTCATTTGGGGTAGCTGGTATGTGCTTGTCGTCATCATGAAGTCCTTGCACGCCCCCCCTTAAAACTGAAACTGAAACTTGTACTATGCAGTCATCTGCTTTCCTGTCCATATAGAGAATTTGTTTTGTCACGTCTGTATTGATGAAACTGCTGGCACTTGTCTATTGCAGATTAGGTTTCATCTAGAGCTTTGTTCTGTCCTTCATCTTTCCTATCCTCAATGTGCCGGCATTCGTCTGTCCTCAGATGTTGTCGTTTCACTTTTCATGCCCAGCCCAGTGTAGTCTGTAATGTCCTTATTCTATGTTCTGCCTCATGTGTGCTGCCCTCATTTGGGGTCCTCTGTTGTTCTGTCGTCCATGCATATCATGTTCCTGTCCTGTGTCAGTCTGTATTCTGCTGTCCTCTTAGGTCATCCCATTGTTCTGTCCTCTGTTGTTCTGCCCCATATTGTTTCTGTCCTCTTGGTTCTGCTCCATATTGTTCTGTCCTCTGTTGTTTCTGCCTCATATTGTTCTGTCCTCTGTTGTTCTGTCCCATATTGTTCTGTCCTCTATTGTTCTATCCTCTGTTGTTCTGTCCTCTGTGGTTCTGCTCCATATTGTTCCATATTGTTCTGTCCTCTGTTGTTTCTGTCCTCTGTTGTTCTGTCCCATATTGTTCTGTCCTCTGTTGTTCTGTCCTATATTGTTCTGTCCTCTGTTGTTCTACTCCATATTGTTCTGTCCTCTGTTGTTCTGTCCTCTGTTGTTCTGCCTCATATATTGTTCTGTCCTCTGTTGTTCTGTCCCATATTGTTCTGTCCTCTGTTGTTCTACTCCATGTTGTTCTGTCCTCTGTTGTTCTGTCAGCCCTCATATTGTTCTGTCCTCTTTGTTCTGTCCCATATTGTTCTGTCCTCTGTTGTTCTACTCCATGTTGTTCTGTCCTCTGTTGTTCTGCCTCATATTGTTCTGTCCTCTATTGTTCTGTCCCATATTGTTCTGTCCTCTGTTGTTCTACTCCATGTTGTTCTGTCCTCTGTTGTTCTGTCCTCCTGCATGTTGTTCTGTCCTCTGTTGTTCTGTCCCATATTGTTCTGTCCTCTGTTGTTCTGTCCCATATTGGTCTGTTGTTCTCTGTTTGTTCTGTCCTCTGTGTTCTGTCTCCCATATTGTTCTGTCCTCTGTTGCTCTGTCCCATATTGGTCTGTCCTCTGTTGTCTGTCCACATTGTTCTGTCCCATATGTTCTGTCCTCTGTTGTTCTGTCCCATTGTTCTGTTCTGTCCTCTGTTGTTCTGTTCTGTCCCATATGTTCTGTCCTCTGTTGTTCTGTCTTATGTTGCTCTGTCCTCTGTTGCTCTGTCCCATATAGTTCTGTCCTCTGTTGTTCTGTCCTCTGTTGTTCTGTCCCATATTGTTCTGTCCTCTGTTGTTCTGTCCTCTGTTGCTCTGTCCTCTGTTGCTCTGTCCCATATAGTTCTGTCCTCTGTTGTTCTGTCCTCTGTTGTTCTGTCCCATATTGTTCTGTCCTCTGTTGTTCTGTCCCATATTGTTCTGTCCTCTGTTGTTCTGTCCCATGTTGTTCTGTCCTCTGTTGTTCTGTCCCATATTGTTCTGTCCTCTGTTGTTCTGCCCCATTGTTCTGTCCCCTGTTGTTCTCTACCATATTGTTCTGTCCTCTTTTGTCTGCCCCATATTGTTCTGTCCTCTGCTGTTCTGTCCCATATTGTTCTGTCCTCTGTTGTTCTGTCCTCTGTTGTTCTGCCCCATGTTGTTCTGTCCACTGTTGTTCTGTCCCATATTGTTCTGTCCTCCTCTGTTCTGTCCTCTGTTGTTCTGTCCCATATTGTTCTGTCCTCTGTTGTTCTGGCCCATATGTTTCTGTCCTCTGTTGTTCTGGTCCATATTGTTCTGTCCTCTGTTGTTCTGGTCCATATTGTTCTGTCCTTTGTTGTTCTGTCCCATAGTGTTCTGTCCTCTGTTGTTCTGGCCCATATTGTTCTGTCCTCTGTTGTTCTGCTTCATATTGTTCTGTCCTCTGTTGTTCTGTCCCATAGTGTTCTGTCCTTTGTTGTTCTCTGTTGTTCTGTCCCATAGTGTTCTGTCCTCTGTTGTTCTGTCCTCTGTTGTTCTGCTCCATATTGTTCTGTCCTCTGTTCTGCCCCATATTGTTCAGTCCTCTGTTGTTCTGCTCCATATTGTTCTGTCCTCTGTTTTGCTCCATATTGTTCTGTCCTCTGTTGTTCTGTCTTCTGTTGTTCTGTCCCATATTGTTCTGTCCTCTGTTGTTCTGGTCCATATTGTGCTGTCCTTTGTTGTTCTGGTCCATATTGTTTTGTCCTCTGTTGTTCTGTCTTCTGTTGTTCTGTCCATATTGTTCTGTCTCATATTGTTCTGTCCTCTATTGTTCTGTCCCATATTGTTCTGTCCCATATTGTTCTGTCTCATATTGTTCTGTCCTCTATTGTTCTGTCCCATATTGTTCTGCCCTCTGTTGTTCTGTCCCATATTGTTCTGTCCTCTGTTGTTCTGTCCTCTGTTGTTCTGCCATATGTTGTTCTGTCATCTGTTGTTCTGTCATCTGTTGTTCTGTCTATTGTTTCCTCATCAACCGTTATGCTGTCTGTTCTGTCATCTCCCGTTCTGCCTTCTGATGTGTACATCCTCTATTGTCCTGCTGCTATTGTTCTGTCCTTTGTTTTCTGTCAACTATTGTTCTGTCCTTTGTTTTCTGTCAGCTATTGTTCTGTCCTTTGTTTTCTGTCAGCTATTGTTCTGTCTTCTGTTGTTCAGTCATCTCCTCCTGCTCCGTCTTCTGTCATTTTTTATTTCTGTCCTCTACCATTTGTCATCTACTGCTTTGTCATCTCCTGTTCTCTTCTCTGCTGTTCTGTCCTTCATTGTCCTTGGTTCTTTGTTCTGCTGTGCTGTCCTCTGCTGTTCTGTCATTTGCTGTCCTGTCATTTGTAGTACTGTCATTTGATGTACTGACATTTGCTGTTCTGTCCTCTGCCGTACTGTCATTTGTCGTACTGTCATTTGCTGTACTGTCATTTGCTGTACTGGCCTCCACTGTCCTGTCATTTGCTGTCCTGTCGTTTGCTGTCCTATCTTCCGCTGTACTATCATTTGCTGTCCTGTCATTTGCTGTCCTGTCATTTGCTGTTCTGTCCTCCGCTGTACTGTCATCTGCTGTACTGTCATTTGCTGTTCTGTCATCTGCTGTACTGTCATTTGCTGTTCTGTCATTTGCTGTTCTGTCCTCCACTGTACTGTCATTTGCTGTCCTGTCATTTGCTGTTCTGTCATTTGCTGTCCTGTCATTTGCTGTTCTGTCCTCCGCTGTACTGTCATTTGCTGTTCTGTCATTTGCTGTTCTGTCATTTGCTGTCCTGTCATTTGCTTTCCTGTCATTTGCTGTTCTATCCTCCACTGTACTGTCATTTGCTGTCCTGTCATTTGCTGTCCTGTCATATGCTGTCCTGTCATTTGCTGTTCTGTCCTCCACTATACTGTCATTTGCTGTCCTGTCATTCGCTGTACTGTCATTTGCTGTCCTGTCATTCGCTGTACTGTCATTTGCTGTCCTGTCATTCGCTGTTCTGTCATTTCCTGTTCTGTCCTCCGCTGTACTGTCATTTGCTGTCCTGTCATTTGCTGTCCTGTCATTTGCTGCATTGTCCTCTGTTGTTTTTTGTTCCGCTGTTCTATGCCCCTGTTGGTTTGTGTGCTGCTCTCCTGTCCTGGTCTGTCCTCTGCTGTACTGTGCTTTGTTGCTTTGTCCTGGTCTGTTCACTGTTGTCCTGTGCTCTGTTGTTTTATCCTGGGCTATCCTTTGTTGTTCTGTGGTCTGTTCTGTCCTGGGCTGTCTGTTGTTATTCTGAGCTCTAGCTGCCTGTTCTAGTCTGTCCTTTGTTGGTATGTGCTCAGCTGCCCTGTCGGTGCTCAGCTGCCCTGTGTGTGCTCAGCTGTCCTGTCAGTGCTTAGCTGTCCTGTGTGTGCTCAGCTGCCCTGTCAGTGCATAGCTGTCCGGTGTGTGTGCTCAGCTGTCCTGTCGGTGCTCAGCTGCCCTGTGTGTGCTCAGCTGTCCTGTCAGTGCTTAGCTGTCCTGTGTGTGCTCAGCTGCCCTGTCAGTGCATAGCTGTCCTGTGTGTGCTCAGCTGCCCTGTCGGTTCTCAGCTGCCCTGTCAGTGCTCAGCTGTCCTGTCGGTGCTCAGTTGCCCTGTCAGTGCTCAGCTGCCCTGTTGGTGCTCAGCTGCCCTGTGTGTGCTCAGCTGTCCTGTCTGTGCTCAGCTGCCCTGTCGATGCTCAGCTGTCCTGTCAGTGCTCAGCTGCCCTGTCAGTGCTTAGCTGTCCTGTGTGTGCTCAGCTGTCCTGTCAGTGCTGAAGCTGTCCTGTCAGTGCTCAGCTGTCCTGTCAGTGCTTAGCTGTCCTGTCGGGCTCAGCTGTCCTGTCGGTGCTCAGCTGCCCTGTCGGTGCTCAGCTGCCCTGTCGGTGCTCAGCTGCCCTGTTGGTGCTCAGCTGCCCTGTTGGTGCTTAGATGTCCTGTCGGTGCTCAGATGTCCTGTCGGTGCTCAGATGTCCTGTCTGTGCTCAGCTGTCCTGTCAGTGCTCAGCTGTCCTGTCGGTGCTTAGCTTCCCTGTCAGTACTCAGCTGTCCTGTCGGTGCTCAGATGTCCTGTCAGTGCTCAGCTGTCCTGTCTGTGCTCAGCTGTCCTGTCAGTGCTCAGCTGTCCTGTCTGTGCTCAGCTGTCCTGTCGGTGTTCTGCTGTCCAGTACTGGACTGTCCTCTGTTGGTCTGTGCTCCGCTGTTCTGCCCTGGTCTGTCCTTTGTTCTTCTGCCCTTATCTGTCCCATCGTGTCCTGCTGTTTAATCCACAGTCATGCGCTGTTGCACTGTCTGCCTTGTTGTTCTGCACTCTAGTGTCCTTGCCACTGTCTCTGCCATAACGTCGTGTCCTCTGCTGGTCTGTGTTGCTCTGTTTTGTCAGGGCAGCTCAGTGTGACCCTGAAGTCTTCTGCCCTTCGCTGACCTCTTCTGTGTTGACCTTTACGTTGCTGGTCTGGCACATCCTGTACCTTACACTGCCCTTGTCCACCTCGTCTTTTCCTGCCTTGTGTTGTATATTCTGAAAAGAACAAAAATGACGTGCAACAGATGATCATGTTTTCTTCAACTGCACCCACTGCTGTGACGGTAAAAGCAAACCTGACCCCCCCCCCCCCCCCCCCCCACCCCAAAAAGGTGATAATTTTTTTTTATTTTTAGTGGTGTAATATTTATTGTTGTCAGGTTTCTGGGCAGCCAGGAAAACACAATGCAAGAGTTGATAACTCTCATTGACAGTCCCATGCTGACCATGTTTCCTAAAGACACGGAATTTGATGAGTTCATCAAGGTAAGTGTCATATATACTGCACTTTCTATCAGAAAACATTCATTTTAACCCTATTGTCCCTGATCTTGCATCAACACTACAGCAAGGCTCAGTGTTGAGGATGCAATTCTGGGCAAAGTCCCAGTGTTTGTAGTCTCCCCTTTGTGTTGGCATCATTGATTGGTGCTCTCACAGACAGAATGGCTTCTCTTCGTGGGAGTGTGAATCAAAAGAGACAGACTCAAATGGGGGCCTCTGAATTAGGACATTGCCCATTTCTGCACCAACTCAATGATTTAAACTTTACTGTTTGAGGAACAACAAACAGGTAGGTTTTCGGGTTTTTTCTAAAGATGCGCAGGTGAGAGTAAACAAAGCACTGAGGTTTATGTCGTATGGATAAAACCGTGGCCCATGCATCATGGCGACATACATTACTTTCCAAACTGGAAGGGCAGACTGGTACTCATAGCACAAATGCATTGAAGTAATCACCGAGGTTAAGCAGATGACACAACAGAAAGGAACCAAAGAAGTTTCCCTTCTCTGCTGATGGGCATGCTCATACAAACCCTTTTGTCAAAGCGTTGCGTCTACAGTAGCTCATCAAAACAGAAATGGGTGAAATGAACTGGTGATAGACAAAACAATTGTTGAAGCTGCACTTGTCCACGAATAGCTGTTTCATTTAATCTGTATTGTGTATGCAATCTTTTTTTTTTTTTTTTTTTTTTTTTTTTTCCCTGTTGACCCTTCCAAGTAGAGAATGACCCTCAAACATTTCAGTGAAAGAGTTAAGAAAAAAAAAGACCAGATTTTTTACATCCATTTGGAGCACTAGTTTGAAATTGGGCCCATTTTGCAGTATCTGACAAGGCAGCAACAGAACAGCTTCAGACAGGATGAGGTAACAGCCTTTCAGACAGGATGAGGTAACAGCCTTTCACAGGATGAGGTAACAGCCTTTCAGACAGGATGAGGTGAACAGCCTTTCAGACAGGATGAGATGACAGCCTTTCAGACAGGATGAGGTAACAGCCTTTCAGACAGGATGAGATAACAGCCTTTCAGACAGGATGAGATGACAGCCTTTCAGACAGGATGAGGTAACAGCCTTTCAGACAGGATGAGGTGACAGCCTTTCAGGCCACTGACTGTGACACCCACTGACTGTGACACCCACTGACTGTGACACCCACTGACTGTGACACTCACTGACCGTGACAGCCACTGACCGTGACACCCACTGACTGTGACACCCACTGATGCTGAGAAAGACTGAGATTCCCCAACTGCTGATTTTCAAAGGATTCTTCTTGCTCTCAGCTACAGCCATGAGATTCTTCATCAGTGAGATTTTTGCAAATGCGACCACTGTCAGTCCCATTAAAGTAGCTGTCCTCTGCCTTTTGGGTGGAAACATGACACCAATGTGCATGTATTTTTGATTTGATGTTATTCATCACCCGAGCATATGATGGCCTATTCTTCTCAGAAAGGTGGTATGGAATTGAAGATGCATGCAAGATCTTAGTTTTATACACACATGTTCACTCCCAAGACCTGGGTTTAAAGTCTCGCCTCCAGGTCTAGGGGGAGTGAACTCCTCACAAATATTACTCTGAAGAGAAAATGTCATCTGTCATCATGTCATCTAACCTGGTTGTCTCAGATTTGACTCGAACCCTAGACCTTGAAGGAAGAGTCTTGTGCCTTGCTCAAAAGGCCAGCCTTTGAGAAGATATGCAATTGCTTGTTCTTCATTTTCGTTGTCCTGAGTGTTGTTTTTATCTTTCCCGAAGAAGACCTAGTTGATCGAAAAGCATGGTGTTTTGTCTTTATAATTTGTTTGTCCATGAAAACTGGTGGAGTTATTTCAAATTCCATGGAAAACTTGTCAGTAGATTTAAATCCGCTAGACATTTTGGAAAGTGCAAACAGACCTGACGCACCTTGAATCTGGCCATCAACTTTGCACTGGTTTTTTTTTTTTTTCCTATTGTTTTTTTTTTTTTTTTTTTTTTTTTCTTGCTACTGGAAAGAAAAACAATCAGAACAAATCCTGCACAAAAGGAAAAAAAAAAAAGCGCACTAAGAAGATATGGCTTAACAAAGCAGTGGTACTCAAAGTATTCGAGATTGTTTCCGTGGAAAGCATGCCTTAAGATAAATATTGTGATGAAATGTGCAGTAGCATATAACATGCATTTGTATTACTGCAATGCAACCTTACTTTATGAAGAAAAAAAAATCGGACATATCTGTCCTATTTTTGTTTGTAAGCCACTACTACTACTACACTACTCAGAATTTTTTTTTAGTTGGCGTTTGCTGGCTTATGAATGATTTTTTACTAACCTACATAGGGGAAATTCATTACATATCAGAATGGACTAAATCAGTGAAATATTGTTGTATCCTGAGCATTTTGGGGTGTGGGAGAGAGAAGCATCTGCATTTCAGAATCAGTGATCACTGCAGTGGAACATTCTTTCTGTGGTGCTGTTGATAACTTGAGGGTGAAATGCTGCTGCTTGTATCAAGGCAACCAGTGGAATGCCATTGATGTTTGAAATACTATGGAGTCAGGTGAAAATCATTGTTCTAAAACGAAGTGTGCGTGTGTGTGTGTGTGTGTGTGTGTGTGTGTGTGTGCGTGCGTGCGTGCGTGCGTGCGTGCGTGCGTGCGTGCATGTGTATGTGTGTGTGTGTGTGTGTGTGTGTGTGTGTGTGTGTGTGTGTGTGTGTGTGTGTGTGTGTGTGTGTGTGTTAGTGCATGTGTGTGTGTGTTTGTATGTGTGCATGCATGCGTGCGTGTGCATGCATATGTGTGTGTATGATTGTATGAGCAGCTTGATCCTGTGCTGTCCTCACAGCCAGTGGAATGGGAGGACTGGCTTGTTATCTCCCCGTTGTCTCCGTCTCACACAGTGGCTCTGGCAGCTCCCCTCAGTGTGAATGATCATTCTGTGCACTGGGTCGTAAAAATGGTGAGACCACTGCCCCCTTTTGTCATTGTTGGAGATCTGATGTGTTGTCCATCTTTTTACACAACTTCCCCCAGTGTTATCATTGTAAAAAGAATGGCAGATTTTTTTTCAGGTAGAATTAAGGTAGGTGTGTCTGATGACAAATGTATTCACCATTTTTTTTTCAAAGTTATTATCATTATTTTTTTTTTATTGTCAAAATTTTGTCAAAGACTGTGTTTATTGTGGTGGTGTTTTTTACCGTTGGTGCCAGCCTTCCCTAGCTGGACACTGTTAGGGTGACCTGTGAGTGGTGTACGACCTCTGAAACAAATGTGAGGTCACTGTTTGCGTTTTTCAGATCAGGAGAATCATATTCTTCCAGAGTTATTGTGAAACTTTAAAAATTCAGTCATTAGGCATTTTCTGCAGCAATTTCATGGGTCAAAATTTTACTTGTTTCTAGCGTGTCTTTGGTAAAGCCTTGGAGTTCATGGGCTCAACACTTTGAAGTGTAGTGGTGGATTAAAAATGAGTTTCAATATCAGATATTGTCATTTTTCTTTGTATTCCATTCTTTTAGCCACATGACATTGCCAGGGTTGCATGTGGGAGTATTTCAAACCTGAACTGAAGGATTTTCATGAAAAACAGGCAGCTGGCTGGAGGAAGAAACTTTTGTACCAGAAGCAATCACAATAATGTGTTGACATCAACCAGCCGCCGTGGCGAAGTGGTTAGTGTCGCGGACTCCCGGCTGGGAGGTCGTGGGTTCGAATCCCATCAGAAGTCATGTGGGTTTTTCTGCCCCGACCGGCTCCTACCCAGAGTTGAGTTTGCTGCGGACTCAGTTGGGAAGACTGGGACCACACAGTCGAGTTTCATCCACTTAATGGATGCGTTTCTGAGAGTGTTGCTCAAATTTCCTGACCAACACTGCAGGTGTCTGTATCTCTCGGGCCTGGTTGACGCCGGGATATATTATGAAAGGAAGCGTAGAGTACAGCCCTGTCATGTAGTCTCAGACCGAAATGGAAATCCGTAGCATCATCTTAATCATCCTCATTCTCATCGATCAGCATAAAAAAAAGTCTCAAATTCTGTGGCCATTTCATGCCCTGCTCTCATGGTGACCTCAATTTTGATGTCCTCTCCACGTCTGTGGCCTTGGTTTGGTTCCGTCCGGGCCACTGGTATCGGCGAGTCCATGGGGGCTGTCGTTGGACGGACGTGGTGGCGCCCTCCGGAGGGAGAGCTCACTCACGCCGGCTCCGCGACTAAGCAATTATTGTCGTCAGTAGGGGGCTTAGTAGGTGGTGTCCTGCGTATGTTAGATCAGAACAGGCGCCACTGAACACCACTGAAGTGACTCGGCAGCAGTGCAGTGTCTCCTCCGGTGGGTTGCCTCTTGACGACTTGACATTGACTGCTCCTTGTGGATTGCCGGTGCCGGGGCTGTGGCCGGGCCCACCGGGCTGTGGCTGTGGACGGGTGTGTCGGAATGAGCGGCGTGGGTGCACTGCCTCTGAGGTGGCGCAGAGGTTGGGACAGCAAAAAAAAAAAAAAAAAAAAAAAAAAAAAACTGTGTTGACATCTGTGGCAGTTATTTTGTATCTTGTGTTGCTGGTTCTGCAATTTATTCCAGATAATTTTCTCAACCTCTTATGTCAGATGTCCTTTAGTCCTTGTATATGAGGATTTATATTAACAGAAGCTTATCGTGGCAACCCCCAGTTGACATAGAATGACATAAGATGATTGTGTGCATGCATTAAAGTGTGCCAGGGAATAGCGGCCACAACCAGCATTAGTTTGGAACTATGGACGTGTAATTATGCCACCACTATACATCAATTATTATGTACATGTTTGGAGATAAGAACTTTCAGGCCACATAATGGTGCTTAGATCAGTGGGTTTCATTGGTGTCAACCAGAATGCTGGCTTGATTCTCTTGGAGTAAAGTCTGCCACACAAAAAGCCTGACTAGAGGGACAAAGACAGACTGCCTCTGTGATGTTTCAGACAGCTCTCCAAGACAGTGACAATCAATCAGCTGTTCACACTGAAAAAAATGCGTGGTTTACAACACCCACATATCGTCGGTCACATCTGGGCTGCTTCATGTGATGTGAACAATATATTTGTAATCTGCACGGAATATGTACCTGGTAAGTTCACAGTTGTCTTTGTATTTCTCAGAAGGCAGGTAGAGTACTATTTATTTTACATGGTTGATGCTTCAGATCTTTTTTTGTTTATTGACAATAGCTCTGTATTTCTCTTTTAATGATCATTGCCAAGCTTCACGTTTGTGATTTTCCTTCCAAACTGCATCTTTAGAGAAATATCTCTCATAGATCTGACATAAATCTGACAACTGAATCATATAAAAACTAGAAGAGCATTCAGGAGGGCGCTGACTTCCGCCAAAGTTGAAACTGTCCTCTATACTTCTATCAAATCTTACCTGTATCTATCGTAGGTCTCTTGACATACATGTCCAATGTCATCACAGATATATCTCTGATATCATCACAGACATATGTCCAATATCATCATAGATATATCTCTGATATCATCACAGACATAAGTCCAATATCATCATAGATATATCTCTGATATCATCACAGCATATGTCCAATATCATCATAGATATATCTCCAATACCATTACAGACATATCTGAGGTGTCATCACAGATATATCACCAACAAGCATGCCAGTGAATCGTGCGTAAGACGGCCACTTCATTGTGTCCATCCACCAACTCCAGCACACCCACAGGCTGATATCAAAACCCCATGGTCACCAGGCTGGGGTCCTATGCCTCTGTGGTATACACCAAGGTGTGCTTCACCAGTTCAGCATCAAGAACTGAGTACAGCACTAAATACTCCGATTTGTGTCACACTTCAGTTTGAAAGCAAGTTTCAAAATTGTTCAGCGATGGGGGACAGGGGGGGGGGGGGGGGGGGGGGAGGGGGGAAGGCATGCCCCTCCAGACTGCCCCAGAATCTCAACAGTTTTTGCTTTTCCTCTTGGTAACTCTGGTACAAGGAAACTGGAATGAATGGTGTAAACACAGAGAGGGAACAGAGGATAACATAGCAAATCCCCCTCCCTCCCCTTCCCCCCCCCCCCCCACAAAAAACAATCTTTCAATTCTGTTAACCATGTTAACTCTCAGCAACTAAACAAATTTTGACTGCAGATCTTCCAAACCAACACCTTCACCTCACTGAATCTGAAGTGAGCTGTTCCCCCTCCATATTTTCTTTTTGTTCTTGGCTTGTTTCCCTTGCCCATCATTTTGCCCAGCTTATGGGCAGGTGCAAGGTCTATGACTCAAGAACATCAGCAACTTATGGACAGGTGCAAGGTCTATGACTCAAGAACATCAGCAACCATTGCTCTCTCCTCTGCTGATCACAGACACTCCAAATGCAGACAGTCATTGTTCACCAAGCTGCCTTCCACTGACCATTTCCTTGACAACAGTGGAATACCTTCATTGCCACTGACCAGTCTTTGTAAGGTTGGAGTAGAAACTTGATCTGCAGACAGACCGCTGCAGGAGACCTGAGGCATACTTAGGTCTGCAGACAGACCGCTGCAGGAGACCTGTGGGTCTGAGGCATACTCAGGTCTGCAGACAGACCAGTGCAGGAGACCTGTGGGTCTGAGGCATACTCAGGTCTGCAGACAGATGGGTCTGAGGCATACTCAGGTCTGCAGACAGACCGCTGCAGGAGACCTGTGGGTCTGAGGCATACTCAGGTCTGCAGACAGACCGCTGCAGGAGACCTGTGGGTCTCTGAGGCATACTCAGGTCTGCAGACAGATGGGTCTGAGGCATACTCAGGTCTGCAGACAGACCAGTGCAGGAGACCTGTGGGTCTGAGGCATACTCAGGTCTGCAGACAGATGGGTCTGAGGCATACTCAGGTCTGCAGACAGACCGCTGCAGGAGACCTGTGGGTCTGAGGCATACTCAGGTCTGCAGACAGACCGCTGCAGGAGACCTGTGGGTCTGAGACATACTCAGGTCTGCAGACAGACTGGTCTGAGGTATACTCAGGTCTGCAGACAGACCAGTGCAGGAGACCTGTGGGTCTGAGGCATACATTTACCTTTGATTGCATTCTGTGGCAGCAGCTGTGAATTACAGTTTGAATTTGGTAGGAGCGAAGGAGAAGACAGGGAAAATGGAATTTGTAAAGAAGGTAATATTGGAAACACTGGCAACAGATTTAATTTTGTTCTAGAACATCCAAAGCATGCTGGCTTTCAAGTACATTGATACCCAGAAAATAACACTGTTCATTGTCAATGTTGATTTATGTAAATTGTGATTTCTGTCAGACTGGAGGAAAAGTGCAACTTAGAATATGCAAATTTCCAACACTTGGGAATGGCCCATAAACTGCTCTTTTATTTGAAGATGTTTAGAGTGTTTACTTAAATTTGAATGTGCTGGTTATATGAGAATGCAGTTGTTAATATTGAGAATTAGTTAACCTTCACTTTGTTTACTTTTTTGATTATGTGATTTTTTTCAGACTGGAAGAAGAGTATAAAGCAAAATAAGCAAATTTTTAAATTTGGAGAATGGTGCATAAACTGCTGTAGTAAATTGAAGATGTTTGAAATGTTTATTTGAATTTGAATGTGCCAACTGTATTTAGAACAGACACTGATTTAAAATGAGTAAACCTTAAGTTTGTTTACTTTCCAGTAAGTGTTCCATGTTAAGTCGTTAGTTTTGTTTTCTGATATAAGTTAATCATTTTGATCAGCCCACTTTGTGTCAATTATATCTTTCACACATCCAAAAAGCCCAAAAGAAAGGAGCTTCTTGACTCTTTTGTGGAAGAGCTCCGGCGGACTGCAGCCTTCATGTCTGAGCAAACGATGAAGAAAGAAAACTGCAAACTGAGTTAGATCTTGTTGCAAAGTGAGGTGACTGCAGGCAAAAATCTTCACAAATTTCAAGATTTATTAATGAAGCTTCGCTAAAAAAACATTGACAAACAAATCTAAAACAGAAATTTGAGCAAACCCATTTTATAACAATGCAGATGTAAATATGAAAGATCAGTTACCCTTCAGTTTGTTTACTTTCAGATTATGTGATTTATTTCAGACTGGAAGGAAAGTATGATTTGAAATAAGCAAATCATTTCAAAGTTTGTGCGCCTACACACAGTTGTACTTTCCGCAAGTGCTCTTTGCCGTACAAAGGCTTCATGAAATGTGTTTTGTCTTGTGATTCATTTGTCTGCGTTTTTCTTTTTTGCAGAGCTTAATCCATAATTTTTCAAATTGTGCAAACTGAGTTGTGTGTGACAGGGAGGTCAGTAGGTGACATGTTGGAGGAGACAGGGTGCCTCAGCTACGCCCGCACACAGCTGTACTTCCTGCAGGTGCTCTATGCCGCACAGAGGATTCATGAGCTGAACATTGTCTTCCTCAACTGGAAATGTAAGTGCCTAGTGGATGGCTGCCATGGACTGACTCTTGCAGGCTTTTGTGGGCACACACACATTCACATGTAATCACTTATGCACATACATACACACATGCAGGCATGCATACCACAGATGCACATTGATGTGCACACACACACGAACACACTTGCATGCATGCACACATGCATATAGACACACTATGCACACAGACACAGAGACACATGCACGCACTCACACGCATACACCCAGATGCACACACACAGACACACACGCACATGCATGATCCGCACATGCATGTAGACACACACACATGCACACAGACGCAGAGAGATGCACGCACTCACACGCATGCGCACAAATGCATGCACACAGACACACGAGCCCCCCCCCCCCCCCACCACACACACACACACAGAGGCACACACCCATGTATGCATGCATGTGCACACACACCCATGCATGCATGCACACCTGCATGCATACAGACACATACACCCACACTCACACATACAGGTACGCCTGCAAACTTTGCAGAGAAACATACACATATCAGCATGCTGTGTGTATGAAACTTCCTATAACTGCATTCATTATGTATTAATTCAGAATGTGTGGGGCTGTGCTGTGTGCAGGAGCATGAAGTCAGCTGTTGAGTGTTTAGGTGGCCCATAGGTTTCTCCTTGGAGAATTCATTTCTGAACTGAAGCCTGTATATAAAATAGCTTTGGATTTATATAGACAGGTAACATTATCAATGTCTTCATTTCTTTTCATTAGTATCTTTCAATGCCAGGCTCAAACCTGCTGTTAGATGTGAGGGACGAGGTGGTGAAAGTGAGCAACTTTGTCACGTCCATGGACTTGTCATGTGGGGACGCCGACACAGGCACCATCAAATTGACCTTATCTGCAGACATTGTTCCCCCTGAGGTGAGTGTGTGTGTGTGTGTGTGTGAGTGTGTGTGTGTGTGTGTGTGTTTGTGTATTGTTGTCAGTACAACCGCAGGTTAATCTGACTATAAATTGGTTTTGAGTCAGAAAGTATGTGTGTGTGTATGTGTGTGTGTGTGTGGGGGGGGGGGGGGGGGGGGGGTGGAGGCATTTGTGTGTGTGTGTGTGTGTGTGTGTGTGTGTGTGTGTGTGTGTGTGTGTGTGTGTCTGTGTGTGCATGTGTTTTGTGTGTGTGTGTGTGTGTGTGTGTGTGTGTGTGTGTGTGTGTGTGTGTGTGTGTGCAGGTGTGTGTTCATGTATGTATGTGTGTGTGTGTGTGTGTGTGTGTGTGTGTGTGTGTGTGTGTGTGTTCCAGAGCCTCAGGCTAACAAGAAATTGTGGGGATGGTCGTGTATGTCTGTCTGTCTGTAAGAGTCTCAGACTGAGAAGGACTCTAATCTCACCATTTACATAGATTCTCTCCCTTCAAAAATTCTTTTCCCCACAGTACAGTTTTTCTTGAGGCCTCCAACATTGTTTTCCCCAGTGAAAATTCTACCCTTTTATAGACTTGATTTTTAACGATTCATTGACAGGTGCACCTGCAGAAGATGGTCCATGCACATGCTTGCTCAGCCGCTCAATATACAACAGCTGTTGAGTCTGAAAATTCAGCTGTGACTGCGTTCATTGCTAGCAGTCATTTTTAGTTGCTGGTTGTAAAGACACAATTTTCGTCAGGCTGTAAGGGTTTCCCCCCTTTGTACAGGCATCCTAAAAGTCATTTTATAGTGTCTTTTAAAGGGTAACGGTGTGGCTGACTTCCAAGTTTTACAGCAGTTTGCTGTGATAAAAGAAGTGGAAATGTGGTGAAGGTCAGGGGCAATTGAGGCAGTCAAAATATAACAGTGTTACTGCTGTCATGTTTTCATGGGACTTGCAGTTTGCCACAGCTCTAAATGGAGAGGATTGTGTTCATGAAATCTTCTTCCTATTAGAGTGTTTTCCCTTTGGTCATATGGAAATGATAGTTTTATGCATGTATGCATGCTTAACTGTCTGGTTACTGTGACAACAGTTAAAACATGCACACACACACACAGACACACACACACACACACACACACACACACACACACACACACACACACACACACACGCATGCATGTATGCATGCTTAACTGTCTGGTTACAATGACAACAGTTAAAGCATGCACACACAGACACAGACACAGACACACACACACACACACACACACACACACACACACACACACACACACACACACACACACATGCATGTATGCACATAAGATGGTAATTTTTCTGTTAAGTAAGTATCCTCTTATTAGTTTCCCTGTGCATTTTTGTGGCATGATCATTCAACCATGGTCAACATGGATATCTAAGAAATGGAAAAAACAAGTGGTTCATGTTTGTGTAAGTGATTATCACTGTACAACATAGCCACTGCCAACAAATTCAGTGTGTATGTGCAGTATCACTGCACTGTACAGCACAGACAGCACATTCAAATTGATTGTGTATGTGCAATAGCACTGTACAGCATTAACACTGCCATCAGTTTTATTGTGTGTGTGCAGTTTCACGGTATAACATAGGCAGCACATTCCAATTTGATGTTTTCTGTGATGGCAGTGCATGATGATATGAAGATGTCTCGCTGTTTTCCGCTCTATCTGTCGTGGCAGTTGCTGCAGAATGGACCGGTCAGTCACAGAACAGACAGCTGGGGGCTGGCGTGCATTGCCCATGAAATGCTGACCGGGGTTCGACCCTGGTACCACCTGAGACATGAGAGCCCGGAACACATCCGGAAACAGGTAAAAAACTCCTGGCCATTGACGTGATGAAAGTTATGGTGTCAGTAACATTTTATGAAAGTGATGATTGTATTTTATCATCCCATAACCTATAGATTGTAGGGTTGTGACAGACACAAACATGATGTTGCTGTCATCATCATAGCATTTCAGTGGGCAACAGAAAAGGTTTGTGTCTCTCAGCAAGTGTTCTGGTGTATGCTGGATATTTTTGTTTGTTTCATAAACCACTGAACAGCAACACGAACTATGAGATCTGTTGTGTAGTGTCTGAAGTTGTGCATGCATACCTATACCCAGGAGGTTCACTGTCTAGCCAGTCAGCACATAGGTTGACCTGGAGAAGGGACAACTCCCATGGATCAGGACATGGACCAGATGCTGTCAGGCTCAAATCTAAGACCTTGGCATTGACAGTCAAGTGCTCTGACCATTGCATTATTGCAAGGAAGATGTGGTTCTGTTTCAAGAAGATAATAGCGTATATTATGACAGAGGGAATGGTGTTAACAAGGACAGTGATCAGAGGCCTGTGTGTTTATCTGTGTGTGTGTGTGTGTGTGTGTGTGTGTGTGTGTGTGTGTGTGTGTGTGTGTGTGTGTGTGTGTGTGTGTGTGTGTGTGTGTGTGTGTGTGTGTAATTGTGAATGCGCACACATGTGTGTGTGTGCACCTGTGCACATTAATATATGTTTTCCCCACCATCAGCAAACTGTTGAGAGGAGAGTGTGTATGTTGTACAGTGGCTAGTTCATCTCTTGTCATGTCTGTACATTGTACCCCAGAGTGTGTATTGTGTGTTGTACAGTGGCTAGTTCATCTCTTGTCATGTCTGTACATTGTACCCAGAGTGTGTGTTGTTGTACAGTGGCTAGTTCATCTCTTGTCATGTCTGTACATTGTACCCCAGAGTGTGTGTTGTTGTACAGTGGCTAGTTCATCTCTTGTCATGTCTGTACATTGTACCCCAGAGTGTGTGTGTTGTACAGTGGCTAGTTCATCTCTTGTCATGTCTGTACATTGTACCCCAGAGTGTGTGTTGTTGTACAGTGGCTAGTTCATCTCTTGTCATGTCTGTACATTGTACCCCAGAGTGTGTGTTGTTGTACAGTGGCTAGTTCATCTCTGTCATGTCTGTACATTGTACCCCAGAGTGTGTATGTTGTACAGTGGCTAGTTCATCTCTTGTCATGTCTGAACATTGTACCCCAGAGTGTGTAGTGCTGTACAGTGGCTAGTTCATCTCTAGTCATGTTTGTACATTGTACCCCAGAGTGTGTGTGTTGTACAGTGGCTAGTTCATCTCCAGTCATGTCTGTATATTGTACCCCAGAGAGTGTGTAGTGTTGTACAGTGGCTAGTTCATCTTCAGTCATGTCTGTACATTGTACCCCAGAGTGTGTAGTGTTGTACAGTGGCTAGTTCATCTCTTGTCATGTCTGTACATTGTACCCCAGAGTGTGTATTGTTGTACAGTGGCTAGTTCATCTCTCTAGTCATGTCTGTACATTGTACCCCAGAGTGTGTAGTGTTGTACAGTGGCTAGTTCATCTCTAGTCATGTCTGTACATTGTACCCCCAGTGTGTAGTGTTGTACAGTGGCTAGTTCATCTCTAGTCATGTCTGTACATTGTACCCCAGAGTGTGTAGTGTTGTACAGTGGCTAGTTCATCTCTAGTCATGTCTGTACATTGTACCCCAGAGTGTGTATTGTTGTACAGTGGCTAGTTCATCTCAGTCATGTCTGTACATTGTACCCCAGAGTGTGTAGTGTTGTACAGTGGCTAGTTCATCTCTAGTCATGTCTGTACATTGTACCCCAGAGTGTGTAGTGTTGTACAGTGGCCAGTTCATCTTCAGTCATGTCTGTACATTGTACCCCAGAGTGTGTAGTGTTGTACAGTGGCTAGTTCATCTTCAGTCATGTCTGCACATTGTACCCCAGTGTGTAGTGTTGTACAGTGGCTAGTTCATCTCTTGTCATGTCTGTACATTGTACCCCAGAGGTGTAGTGTTGTACAGTGGCTAGTTCATCTCTAGTCATGTCTGTACATTGTACCCCAGAGTGTGTGTAGTGTTGTACAGTGGCTAGTTCATCTTCAGTCATGTCTGTACATTGTACCCCAGAGTGTGTAGTGTTGTACAGTGGCTAGTTCATCTCTTGTCATGTCTGTACATTGTACCCCAGAGTGTGCATGTTGTACAGTGGCCAGTTCATCTTCAGTCATGTCTGTACATTGTACCCCAGAGTGTGTAGTGTTGTGTACAGTGGCTAGTTCATCTTCAGTCATGTCTGTACATTGTACCCCAGAGTGTGTATGTTGTTGTACAGTGGCCAGTTCATCTTCAGTCATGTCTGTACATTGTACCCCAGAGTGTGTATTGTTGTACAGTGGCTAGTTCATCTCTAGTCATGTCTGTACATTGTACCCCAGAGTGTGCATTGTGTACAGTGGCTAGTTCATCTCTAGTCATGTCTGTGCTTTTGTACCCAGAGTGTGTGTATTGTTGTACAGTGGCCAGTTCATCTTCAGTCATGTCTGTACATTGTACCCCAGAGTGTGCATTGTTGTACAGTGGCTAGTTCATCTCTAGTCATGTCTGTGCTTTGTACCCCAGAGTGTGCATTGTTGTACAGTGGCTAGTTCATCTCTAGTCATGTCTGTACATTGTACCCCAGAGTGTGTAGTGCTGTACAGTGGCTAGTTCATCTCTAGTCATGTCTGTACATTGTACCCCAGAGTGTGCATTGTTGTACAGTGGCTAGTTCATCTTCAGTCATGTCTGTACATTGTACCCCAGAGTGTGTATTGTTGTACAGTGGCTAGTTCATCTCTAGTCATGTCTGTACATTGTACCCCAGAGTGTGTAGTGTGTTGTACAGTGGCTAGTTCATCTCTAGTCATGTGTGTGCTTTGTACCCCAGATCCTGGCCCAGGCCCCACCTGCTGTGTCTGACAGTCTTCCTCAGCGAGTTCAGATCCTCACAAACACCTGTCTACAGGTAGGGAAGTCGTTGTTTTTTGCTCTTTCATCAAGGCAATATCGGTTTCCTCTTTTTCTGTATAATGCAACTTTGTGCCCCTTTGTCTATTGCTGTCCTTTTCCTGGTGTCAATGTGATCAGTTGTATGAGTTATACTTGCAGTGTGGATGTTTGTGCATACATGTGTGTGGTGTGGTGTGGTGTGTGTGTGAGTGTGTGTGTGTGTGTGTGGGGGTGTATGTGTGTGTGTGTGTGTGTGTGTGTGTGTGTGTGTGTGTGTGTGTGGGTGTGTGTGTGTATGCTACACATGTGTCTGCATATTAGTAATGCAAGATGGCAAAACAAAAACCAGACCTCTATCAGTTTGTATGGGTTATACTTGCTGTGTGGATGTTTGTGTGTACATGTGTGGTGGTGTGTGTGTCTGTGTGTGTGTGTGTGTGTGTGTGCGTGTGTGTGTGTGTGTGTGTGTGTGTGTGTGTGTGTGTGTGTGTGTGTGTGTGTATGCTACACATGTGTCTGCATATTAGTAATGCAAGATGACAAAACAAAAACCAGACCTCTATCAGTTGTATGAGTTATACTTGCTGTGTGGATGTTTGTGTGTACATGTGTGGGTGTGTGTGTGTGTGTGTGTGTGTGTGTGTGTGTGTGTGTGTTTGTGTGTGTGTGTGTGTGTGTGTGTATGCTCTACATGTGTCTGCATATTAGTAATGCAAGATGGCAAAACAAAAACCAGACCTCTGTTTTTCAAGTCATCCTACGTTTAATCAGTACATAGGAGTGACGGGTAGCCTTCTTTCAAAGATGAAGATGAATCTGCCGTGGATGACATTACATGAATGCAGGGTACACAGGTATCTTCGACTTGTGTGAAGACTGCATCCTAGTGCAGGTGTGACCCACATTGCAGAAGCAACATGCGGGGTTGCCAATGCACCTCCCACTCTCTCTGAAAATTCCTAATAATGACCCTCTAAAGAAAGACTACAAAGGCCTTTTTTTTTAGTTTTGTTTTCATTTTTTGTCTGGGATATAATTGTTTTTGTCTCATCTACATACTTTTCAGTAGACTCCATCCATTCAAAGTGTTTTCCCCCTTGAGCATTTTACCTTTTTTGGCATTAGATTTACCACCTCCAACTTCTTCTTCTTGAACACTCAGATGGTGATGCCAGTTGCCGGCACGAAGTTGGCTGCTCTCTGAAGGTCCGCCAGGCCCTGGTAGAGCTTGGCCCTCAGAGCCACTGGCTCCAGTCATATGTCCTGCCTGGCATTACCTTCTCCAACGAAGACTGCCTCTCTTTAACCTTCACCACATGTCATGTTTGAACACACAGTGCGAACCTTTCAGGTTCCCCAGGTTTCATACATTTTGATCAGGCTTTTGCTGTGTTCATGTCTGTTGACATGTTGTGGGGCCTGGCGGACCCATACTTGTCAAAGAGTCCTCAACAGTTTGTACTTGAACACACTACATGGGTTCACCTTGACCCATACTGAATGTATTAGGGAGCCTCATTACAGCTCTTCATTTGAAGTGTGTAGTTCAAATGATGCAACTGCTTATTTCTTTGCTCTAGAGTAAATTTACATTTATTTAAACACACCTGAAATTTGATTAGAATAGTTCTAGATTTTCCAAAGATATAAAGGATTTTTTCTAATGTTTCTGGGTACAGATGTGCAAAGACACACAGTGAAGGTTAAAGATTTGTTTTTCTAAAACACTTTTTTCTTTTTCTGCTCTACATTTGCCTCACAGCTAAAACTCCCTCCCTTAAAGATTTGTCCTCTGGAATATTTTTGTGTTTATCTGTACCAGATTTACCTCCGAATACAGATTCGCTTCACCAAAAGACTTTATTTCAGAAATATTCTGTCTCTCTTTCTATTTGAGATTTACTTCCCATTTTTGACTCCTTCCTTTAACTTCATTTTTATCTTGAACATGTTTCTCTTTGTCTGTACTAGAAGTACTGGCCTGTGAAGATGTGTGTTTTCTGAAACATTTGTGCCTTTGTCTGTACTAGATTTATCTTACAATAAAGACTTCCTTCCTTCCTTGAAAGACTTGGTTTGTTGAATGTTTTTGTGTTTTCATATACCTAGCTCATCTTACAATAGACATCCTTTAGAGACTTTTTTCTTTCAACATTTTCATCTTAGGACTAGGTTTAATGACTAACAGCAGAATGCCCTTCCTTGAAAGACTTTGTTTACTGGAAATTTATGTCCCTTTATGTGTTGGCTCCAGTATAGACTCCATCCCTTCAAACACTTGTTTGTGGAACCTGCTGATCATTTTTTTCAGAATTTACCTCCCAACACAAAACTCTTTCTTTTTGTGTGTAGTTTTGCATTGTAGGTTTGTAGTCTGAAATATTTTTTGTCTTGATCTGTTCCAGAATTAGCACCTAAAGAAAGATTCCCTCCCTTGCAAGACTAGTGGAATAGTTTTGTCATTGTACCACATTGTCCTCCGGGCAAATTCCCTCCCTTGCAAGACTGGTGGATTAGTTTGTCATTGTACCACATTGACCTCCAGGCAAAGATCCCCTCCTCGGAAAGATTGTTCTTCTGTGTAATGTGTCTTTCTGTATGAGATAACCTTGTAATGAAGACTACCTTCCAAGAAATGTTTATTTTTTTAAAACATGTCTTTCTTTGTCTTTCCCCTTGCTGTCACCTCCAAGTAAAAACTTCTCCATGTCAAAGACTCGCTTTTCTATAACATTTAATTTTTCTTTGTTTTTAGTCCATGTACCTTTGAATGAAACTCCCTCCTTTTAAAAACTTGACTTTTTTTAACATTTCAATCTTTGCCTGTCCCAAATATATGTTCCAAAGAAGATTGAGCATCATTAAAGACCCAGTTTGTAAAGGATTTGCAGAGGCGGTTTCAAGAAAGGCTGTATACCACTGTGCCAAAATCAGAAGTAACATCTCCCTTTCTTATTGTTCTGATATTTACCTTTTTTGTGTGTGTATGATTCCAGAAGTCTCCCCGAGTCACGGCTGTCTGTCCCAGAGATGTTGGCACAACTGCATGCTGGCCTTGACTGAGTGATTGCCTGTGTGCCGTGATGCATTGTGGTCCCACTGTTGGTGTTGTGACAAGGGTGTGTGTGTGTGTGTGTGTGTGTGTGACGACGACGTGTGTTGGGCAGCTGCGTTTTACCTATACTGTACATGTGTTCAGCGTGACCTCAGGCAGAGCACCGCGGAGGATGGTTTTCTTGTGTGTGTGTATGTGTGCGTGTATGTGTGTGTGTACATGGAGGGGGAGGGGGGGGGGGGGTCAATGTCTGTGTCTGTGTATGGCTGTGCCCACAAGAGAGTCTGAAAATGGTTGACCAGATCTGTATTAATAATTATGTGAATGTGTACTGCCAGGATGAACAAAATATGGCCAGAACTCTGTGTATGTATGTGTGTGTGTGCGTGCACGCGTGTGTGTGTGCGTGCGTGCATGCATACATGTGTGTGTGTACGTGTCTGATCAAGAGAACTTGATAATGGTTGGCCAGATCAAATGCTCTGTGTGTGTGTATATGTGTGTGTGTGTGTGTGTGTGTGTGTGTGTGTGTGTGTGTGTGCATACGTGTGTGTGTATGTGTGTGATCAAGAGAACTTGATAATGGTTGGCCAGATCAAATATCGTGTGTGTGTGTGTGTGTGTGTGTGTGTGTGTGTGTGTGTGTGTGTCTGAGTGAGTGATCAAGGGAACTTGATAATGGTTGGCCAGATCAAATGCTCAATGTGTGTGTGTGAGTGTGCGTGCGTGTGTGTATGTGTGTGTGTGTGTGTGTGTGTGTGTGTGTGTGTGTGTGTGTGTATGATCAAGAAAACTTGATGATGGTTGGCCAGATCACATGTGACATTGTCGTAGCTCAGGGCAGTCAGTAGTTTCAAGTAGTAGAAATTTGACTTCTTTGGGCGCAGAATTGATGCACAAGGAAAACTGCTCCCAAATGAGTGATAAAACAATAAACCACGCTCAAGTTAGAAATGAGAGGGTAAACCATGCTCAAGTTAGTAATGAGAGGGTAAACCACGCTCAAGTTAGTAATGAGAGGGTAAACCATGCTCAAGTTAGTAATGAGAGGGTAAACCATGCTCAAGTTAGTAATGAGAGGGTAAACCACACTCAAGTTAGAAATGAGAGGGTAAACCACGCTCAAGTTAGTAATGAGAGGATAAACCACACTCAATAGAAATGAGAGGGTAAACCACACTCAAGTTAGTAATGAGAGGGTAAACCACACTCAATAGAAATGAGAGGGTAAACCACGCTCAAGTTAGTATTGAGAGGATAAACCACACTTAATAGAAATGAGAGGGTAAACCACGCTCAAGTTAGTAATGAGAGGGTAAACCACGCTCTAGTTAGTAATGAGAGGGTAAACCATACTCAAGTTAGTAATGAGAGGGTAAACCACAATCAAGTTAGCAATGAGAGCGTAACCACACACTCAAGTTATTAATGAGAGGGTAAACCACACTCAAGTTAGCAATGAGAGGGTAAACCATGCTCAAGTTCGTAATGAGAGGGTAAACCATACTCAAGTTAGTAATGAGAGGGTAAACCGCACTCAAGCTAGTAATGAGAAAGTAAACCACACTCAAGTCAGTAATGAGAGGGTAAACCACACTCAAGTCGGTAATGAGAGGGTAAACCATGCTCACGTTAGTAATGAGAGGGTAAACCACTCTCAAGTTAGTAATGAGAGGGTAAACTACACTCAAGTTAGTAATTAGAGGGTAAATCACGCTCCAGTCAGTAATGAGAGGGTAAACCATGTTCAAGTCAGTAATGAGAGCATAAACCACACTCAAGTCAGTAATGAGAGGATAAACCACACTCAAGTCAGTAATGAGAGGATAAACGATGCTCAAGTTCGTAATGAGAGGGTAAACCCACACTTAAGCTGAAGCAAGTAATGATGTGATGCAAGAGGAAAACTGCTCATAAGAGAGAAATACTGCTGGGGGGGGGGGGGGGGGGGGGGGGGGGGGGGAATCTTAACTGACTCATAATAGAATGGGAAAAAAACCTTGATAAGCAAGTATTGATGGTGTGGTGAAGGAAAACCATGCTTAACGAGAAATGATGAAATGCTGATAGAAAACTACTCTTGAATAAGTAATGATGAAATGCTGATAGAAAACTACTCTTGAATGAGTAATGATGAAATGCTGATAGAAAACTACTCTTGAATGAGTAATGATGAAATGCTGATAGAAAACTACTCTCAAACAAGTAATGATGAAATGCTGATAGAAAACTACTCTTAAACAAGTAATGATGAAATGCTGACAGAAAACTACTCTCAAACAAGTAATGATGAAATGCTGATAGAAAACCACTCTCAAACCAGTAATGATGAAATGCCCAAAGAAAACTGTGCTCAAACAAATGATGAAATGCTGAAGGAAAACTGCTGTCAAACAAGTAATAATGAAATGCTGAAGGAAAGCTGCTGTCAGACAAGTAATAATGAAATGCTGAAGGAAAGCTGCTGTCAAACAAGTAATAATGAAATGCTGAAGGAAAGCTGTTACCATCAAAGTGATGATTGAGTGTTGAAGGAAGGCTGGTGTCATACTAATTATGATGGGATGCTTGATTTCAAGAACATTTTTCCCAAACAAGCAATGGTTGGATGCTAAGGAACAACTTCTTTCAAGTGAGTAAAAACTGTTAACACAAGGTGCTTTTTCATTTGTGCAGAAAATGACTTTAAAGTACAGTATACATGCCTTCTTATCAAAATTTGTTTGTTTCTTTCATTTTGTTTCTTTTGTGCAATGAATACTTTGATAGAAAATATAGTGCTGAAATTTTTACTTTACAAGAACAATCATGATGGAAGTTGTAGTATAGTAAAACTGACAGGATTAGAGCAAGAATGGAATAATGAAACAAGGGCGTGTGTAGTGGTTTAATACTTACTTTACTTGTTAGAGCTGAAGTTTTGATGACACACGTCAGATGAGGAACTTCAGGTTTATAGGCAGACGTATGTGTTCTTTTTTTTGTTTGTTTTTTTTTTTTTTACTTTTATTGCAACTCAGATTCTCCTGAAGGATTTGTTAATCGGCCATGTCTTATATTTGATGTGATAACAGAAATAAAAAATTACATTCATTTCTGAGGTAGCTAGCACTGACCTGCCAACAGTTCAACATTTACATTGACTGTTTCACAAAGAAATGTGGGAGATAAATGTGGTCGACATTTATTAAATTATTTTTCTTGAAGGTAGTGGTACTGCATCTGTGGATGGCTTTGGCTGCTCTTGATCTTGATGATCACTGGGAGAAACATTATCAAGTCTTTTTTTCATTTTTTATTTTATTTATTTTTTTTTTTTTTTTGCTCTCCATTGAATGGATAACTGAAAGATATCAACCAGCAATGAGGTAGTGGATTTGTGGGGGGATGTACCGAAGTCAAGGTTTAATTCCACTGTAATGAAATAACTGTGAAGTTCTTTGTTGAGATTCAGTTTGAGCTGACAGCACCAGGCTTGCAGGAAAGCGGTCACTGATGAGTTGTGAAACTCAAAGTGCTTCCTTCAAACGATGTTCTGGCTTACAAGTATTTTTTTGCAATTATCTGCTGGGAATGAATTTCCTCCCCAATCTTAACATTTCCAGACACAGGAGCAACTGTTTGACATTATTTGAGAATGTTTTGAAACAAAAAGGAACAAAGACATCAAGAGAATCATGACAAAAGCCCAGAAATCCAGAAACTACATTCAGTGCTGTTACAAGTGCTTGTTTGTAGCCGTAAGCCCCTACTTTCAGCAGCACCACAATGCAACAGGCAAGGGAAATAATTTCACAAGTGTCGACCAGTTGAAAGGTTTGTGTGAAAGTGTAATTATGTGCCTTTTAAACCATATCTTTGTACATGTTTCCTATTTTACAGAGAAATGCATTGTATGTTTATAGAGTTTACTTTGAACATGATGAGAAAAATAATGGTTTATTTCAGTGTGATGACTGTTTATAATGAATAAGTTTTGATAACATGCATGTTTTTAAAAATTAAACAACTCTGCAATCTTTTCATTCATTGTTCATTTTAGCATGGTGACTGTTGAGTGAAAACAAGCAAATTAAAAAAAAAAAACAAGACAAACAAGCATCTACTTTGCAAAATGAACATGGTATATGGCTTAATTTATCGTCTGTGTTGAAAGTAAAAATAGTCTATGTCATGCAGTGGCGTTTTGAATTTCTGACTGTAAAACAAATGCAAACAAAAGAAGATGATTGCTTCATCTATTGGTTTAAAATGCAGATTTTTTTTTCATTTGCAAAAAATGAGTCTCTGTAATCCTTACTAGGATAAGGGAATTCTTCCATAATTCTTCGGATACAGAAAGTCTAGAAGGACACACACACACACACACACACACACATATGACATTGGACACATTCAACTGCAATCTAGTTGCAGTAAGTTCTTATATGAGGGTGTGACCGCAACATCTAAATATTCTCCAGTTTTCCAAAAGTCCATTTTTGGAAGACACAAGGTGAGAAGGAGGGGAAGATGTGATGTATTGTATGCAGGTTATAGTAGAAAAAAACTTATTTGAGTAAAAGGTTAAGATGCCTTTTTCATTCACTTGCCCAAATGCACGCAATTCTGAACGTTGAAAAGGAAGGTATACCCCAAATCATTGTAGTGAACTTAACAGACAGGTTCCCCAGGACATGCCTTGAACATTAGCAAAGGTTAATAAAACATCATCAAGCAGTAAGCATGGAAGACATATTGCCTGACCCTAAAAAAGGACAGAAATGAATGGGGAAATGCAGCTTGCTGGCTGGCTTCTACCGACATAGAGAATGTTCAGGGCTCAAATGGGAAGACTGGAAGCAGACAGCCGAGTTTCATCCACTTCATGGAGAGTGTTCTCAAAATTTCCTCACCAGCACTGCAGGTGTGTGTAAATCTCAGGCCTGGTTGACGCCCCAGTATGTTATGAAAGGAGGCTTAGAGAATAGCCCTGTCACATAGGCTTAGACCAAAATGAAACTCCATTGCATTGTCTTTACCCTCATTGGTCATCAGAAAAAAAAGTCTCAAATCGGTGGCCCTTCATATCCTGCTGTCGTGGTGATCTCTCTTTCGATTTCCTTTGCATGTCGAACCCCTTGCTGAATTCATGTTGAAGTCATTGGCATCGGCGAGTTCATGGGAACTATCGTAAGAGAGAGACACAGGCACACACTGGTTCTGCCACTAAGCACTTGTTGTCAGAAGGGAGCTTAATGCAGGTTGAAATGTAGGTAAACTGGCACTACTAAACACCATCACAATGAGTCGGTAGCAGTGCACGACTCTGGTCTGTTGCCCACACACACGCGCTCACACGCACACGCACACACACACACACACACAGACACATATATATGGTCTGTTGCCCA
>JADBJO010000774.1:452292-477292 GCA_016801955.1 Conus betulinus | reverse complement strand
GGGAGTTTTTGGCCGGTGAGAGAGAGAGAGAGAGAGAGGGGGGGGGGGGCTGGGAAGAGAGGGAAGGAGGGAGAGATCGAGAGAGAGAGAGAGGCAGACAGACAGATAAGCAGACAGAAGGATATAGAAAGACCGACGGAAAGAAAGAAACAGGAAAGGTGTGCTTGGGAGAGGAGAAGGAGAGAGACAGAGGGGGGGGGGGGGGGGGGGGGCGTGTGTGTTTGGTGAGGGTTAAGGATGCAGAAGGAAGGGGAGGGGTTGGACAGGGAAAAGAAATCATAATCATTTTCCCTTTTTCTTTTTCAAATAGTATAAAATGACATTCATAGCGACGCCTTGCAACGAGCAATCGCAGTCTCCTGTTTCCAGAAAAGCAGTCTTGCTCTGTTTTTCTTCTCTGTTTGAAATATCTGCCATGATTCACGGTAAATTTTGTTTGTCAGTATTGTCAGTAGGTTCTGTGCAAATATTTACATCAATGAATTGTTAGCCTGCGTCGTGTGTGCAAATGCACCCATATTGTTGTACAAATCACTTCATGTTTATTTTCATTTGACTTCTTCCAAGTGTTATGGGTTTGTCAATAAACGATTAGGTCATAGCTTGATCAGTACGGTGCCACCTGAAAGCAGGATGGAGAAAGCTCACATCAACAAGGCTGTGAGGGATGCCATATTAGCCAGCAGCTCTGGGGAATCCGGCTTCCAAGCCAGAGTCTTCGCGGAGATGTTGGAAAGAGGGTTTGTAGGCTTATCAGCCTGCGATCTTATGGAACAGCACTCGACGTATGGTAAGAGGAGGACCAGAAGCCCTCGAAAGCAATGGCAGAGGCAGCTGAAAAGAGTTCAAACTGGATCTGGTCGAGGAAGAACTTCGTAAGTCTTAAATTGTCAGCTGAGCACAGGTGTTCATTAGCTACGTGGCCAAGGCATCCTAAGAAGAAAAACAGAGCACCCCTTGAGACGCCCGTCAATTCACAATTCAGAAATTGCACGAATCCCCGCCAACGCCGAAAATATGTCTGACAGGGCATCTGGGAGTCAGGATCTGGATGCGCCCCCCCCCCCCCCCCCCCCCCCCTAGAATGTAAGAAGTTCAGGGCCGATATACTTGTCTGAGTCTGAGGGGGGTTCTTTTCTGATGACCTTCTGCTGTCAAGCTCTCCCTGGAGTTTTCTCCTACTAACGCTTGGGTAGATCATTGACTTCCGGTTGGACTGGATGACACTGGGAAAGACCAGATTCACCGGCTTTGTGGTTCAACTGGCCCCCGAGACGTAGCATGTCCCATAGAATATCCACGAAATGCTGAAGAAGTATTTCCATGGCTTCTCAGTGAGACTCTTCACAAAGGAATACATAGTAGACTGGATTAATATGGAGGATTGTATAACCAGCGGCTGTGTAGTTTTGTGCTGGCAGTGGAGGTCATTTTTTGGAAGCAGCCATGAGTAGTACAGGTACAAAAGACCTCGAGAGAATGAACAGGAGAATGAATATAAAATGCCCTCGTCTGAAAGCATTCGTAGATGACTTATCCACCCGGAAAGATGACACACGGAACACTGAAGCAATCGTCTTTTCCACCCGGAAAGATGACACACAGAACACTGAAACAGTCAGACGGACAAGAGGCTTCATGAAGGATGAGTTATAAACCACAGAAATCACGAAGCCCCTCCCTACTGAAAGAAGCAGTAGCTGAAGCAGTCGCGTTCACTGTTGCCAGCCAAACCAACCCAGTGTGACACAAAAACCCAGTCCAGAGCATTGGAAGGTGGTATGATGACTCCTTGAAAGACGCAACAGGGGAGAAGGAAAGCAAACAAATGGCAGAAGAAAAGTCTGCAGGTAATACGCCATTGTGGTCACCCCAGCAAGCACACGGTCTGATGTCTGGGTGTTGCGCTTGAAGTGATTTGACCACTGGCCTGCAAAAAGCAGACCTTGAAACGTAACGCGTAAATGTACAACAAGTATTTAAGTCAGACGGTTTTTTAATCTCTGCGCGCGCACACACACACACACACACACACACACACACACACACACACACACAGAGAGAGAGAGAGAGAGAGAGAGAGAGAGAGAGAGAGAGAGAGAGAGGAGAGAGAGAGAGAGCTGCTCTGAATGTCATTTACCGAGCCAGAAACACAAAATAGACCATCCTGTATTGACATTTTATGCAGAGCATTTTTTTTTCTGTTTACAATTGCACCCCCCCCCCCCCCCCCCCCCCCCCCCACACCTGAACAGTGGAACGTTATGACGTGCCATTTACCTGTATGGATTAGCGAACTGAACATGAAAGGTCATTATGGGCCATTATCTGTATGGATGACGAAATGAACAATGGAAGGTCATCACGTGGAAGGTCATTACGTGCTATTTATCTGTCATCACGTGCCATTTATCTGTCATCACGTGCATTTATCTGATGGGATTAGAGAACTGAACAGTGGAATGGGCCATTTATCAGAAGGGATTAGTGAACTGAACAGTGGAAGGTCATTACGGGCCATTTATCTGAAGGGATTTGTGAACGGAACAGTGGAAGGTCATTATGTGCCATTTATCTGTATGGATTAGTGAACTGAACAGTGGAAGGTCATTATGTGCCATTTATCTGTATGGATTAGTGAACTGAACAGTGGAAGGTCATCATGTGCCATTTATTTGTACGGTTTAGTGAACTGAATAGTGGAAGGTTTTTATGGGCCATTTATCTGTATGGATTAGTGAACTGAATAGTGAAAGGTCATTACGTGCCATTTATCTGTATGTATTATCGAACTGAACAGTGGAAGGTCACAACGCGCCATTTATCTGAAGGGATTAGCGAAGTGAACAGTGGAAGGTCATCACGAGCCATTTATCTGTCATCACGTGCCATTTATCTGTCATCATGTGCCATTTATCTGTCATCATGTGCCATTTATCTGAAGGGATTAGCGAACTGAACAGTCAAAGGTCATTAAGAGCCATTTATCTGTATGGATTAGCGAACATAACAGTGGAAGGTCATTACGGGCCATTTATCTGTATGGATTAGCGAACTGAACAGTGGAAGGTTATTACGGGCCATTTATCTGTATGGATTAGCGAAGTGAACAGTGGAAGGTCATTACGGGCCATTTGTCTGTATGGATTACCGAAGTGAACAGTGGAAGGTCATTACGGGCCATTTGTCTGTATGGATTAGCGAAGTGAACAGTGGAAGGTCATTACGGGCCATTTGTCTGTATGGATTAGCGAACTGAACAGTGGAAGGTCATTACAGGCCATTTGTCTGTATGGATTAGCGAAGTGAACAGTGGAAGGTCATTACGGGCCATTTATCTGTATGGATTAGCGAAGTGAACAGTGGAAGGTCATTACGGGCCATTTATCTGTATGGATTAGCGAAGTGAACAGTGGAAGGTCATTACGGGCCATTTATCTGTATGGATTAGCGAAGTGAACAGTGGAAGGTCATTACGGGCCATTTATCTCTGTATGGATTAGCGAAGTGAACAGTGGAAGGTCATTACGGGCCATTTATCTGAAGGGATTAGCGAAGTGAACAGTGGAAGGTCATTACGGGCCATTTATCTAAAGGGATTAGCGAAGTGAACAGTGGAAGGTCACAACGTGCCATGTATCTGAAGGGATTAGCGAAGTGAACAGTGGAAGGTCATCACGTGCCATTTATCTGTCATCATGTGCCATTTATCTGTCATGTGCCATTATCTGTCACCACGCGCCATTTATCTGTCACCACGTGCCATTTATCTGGCACCACGTGCCATTTATCTGGCATCACGTGCCATTTATCTGTCATGTGCCATTTATCTGTCATCACGTGCCATTTATCTGTCATCACTTGCCATTAATCTTAAGGGATTAGCGAACTGAACAATCAAAGGTCATTACGAGCCATTTATCTGTATGGATTAGCGAACATAACAGTGGAAGGTCGTTACGGGCCATTTATCTGTATGGATGAGTGAACTGAACAGTGGAAGGTCATTACGTGCCATTTATTTGTATGGATGAGTGAACTGAACAGTGGAAGGTCATTAAGGGCCATTTGTCTGTATGGATTAGCGAACTGATCAGTGGAAGGTCATTACGTGCCATTTATCTGAAGGGATTAGCGAAATGAACAGTGGAAGGTCATTACGGGCCATTTATCTGTATGGATTAGCGAACTGAACAGTGGAAGGTTATTACAGGCAATTTATTTGTATGGATTAATGAACTGAACAGTGGAAGATCATTACGGGCCATTTGTCTGTATGGATTAGCGAACTGAACAGTGGAAGGTCATTACGGGCCATTTATCTGAAGGGATTAGCGAAGTGAACAGTGGAAAGTCATTACGGGCCATTTATCTGTATGGTTCAGCGAAGTGAACAGTGGAAGGTCATCACGTGCCATTTATCTGTATGGACTGGCGAACTGAACAGTGGAAGGTCATTATGTGTGATTTATCTGTATGGATTAGCGAACTGAACAGTGGAAGGTCATTACGGGCCATTTATCTGTATGGATTAGCGAAGTGAACAGTGGAAGGTCATCACGAGCCTTTTATCTGTCATCACGTGCCATTTATCTGTCATCATGTGCCATTTATCTGTACGGATTAGCGAACTGAACAGTGGAAGGTCATTACGAGGCATTTATTGTATGGATTAGCGAAGTGAACAGTGGAAGGTCATCACGAGCCATTTATCTGTATGGATTAGCGAAGTGAACAAAGTGGAAGGTCATTACGGGCCATTTATCTGTATGGATTAGCGAACTGAACAGTGGGAGGTCATTACGGGCCATTTATCTGTATGGATTAGCGAAGTGAACAGTGGAAGGTCATCACGTGCCATTTATCTGTATGGATTAGCGAAGTGAACAGTGGAAGGTCATCACGTGCCATTTATCTGTATGGATTAGCGAAGTGAACAGTGGAAGGTCATCACGTGCCATTTATCTGTAAGGATTAGCGAAGTGAACAGTGGAAGGTCATCACGTGCCATTTATCTGTATGGATTAGCGAACTGAGGGTTAACAAATCAGAGGGGAAGGGGGAGGGGTAGAGGGGGGGGAAGGAGGAATACAGGAAGAAGACATTGAAAGGGCAGCGGATTGTTTGGGGGGGGGGGGGGGGGGGGGGGGAGTGGGGGGAATGAGTTGGGAGAGAGATGGAGGGGATGGGGGTGAGAAAGGGTTGCTACGAAACAGCTGCCGTGAAAGAGGGCGGCGAGCTGCACGAGTGAACAGCCTGCGAAATCAGCGGACTCAGAAGACATGCCGCTGCCCTGGCGACAGCATGGCTGCCTGGAGCTGTCGTGTCTCTTCGGCTGTTCGCTGGTGCTGCTGCTGTGCCGGACACCACACGGTACTGTGCGTACGGTTTTCTTCTATGAAACAGCACCACACACAACAGCAGGCTGGCAGGCTGGCAGGCTGGAAGGCAGGGAGGGTTGGAGTTCAGCGTTATCGTGTGGGATTACTTTTCAGCTTGTTTTGTGTTGGTTCTGCTGCACAGCTCTGAGAACAAAGTGCTTCTTGCATACACTTAAGTGCTCCCGATTAATCACGCTTTGTGTGTGCGTACTGGTATGCAATTTCATAAGCAATTCATCTAGCTTTTCATGTTTTGCGCTTGCCTGCACATACACATGTACTTGTTAAACACGCAAATTTACACCATAAAAAAGCAAATTATATCCAAGTACATAGCTTTCACTATTACGGTGGTAGAAAATTGATTGTTTTAAAAACGAAATACACATACTTTTTTTTTTTAACGAACAGCACATAACACTTGATTATTCACCTTATTGTAACATCGTGAAAAAAAAGATTATTTCAGTTCTTTCAAAATACAGTTGGCTTCATGTAACTTCGTTAACAAGAAAAGATTATTTCAAATCTCTCAATACACAATGTACGAAAGATTTCTAAGTCACTAATGTCAATGTACAATTTCGTGTTTTTCTTTATGAAGGAGTCATATAAGTAATTATCTAAAGACGTATGTATTTGACATCGCTAGTAGTTACTGTTGATTATGTTGTTGTAAGCTGACGCTTTGATCTTGACCACCTTACGCTGATCTTAGACATCATTGATACAGTAGCACTCTTATACGCCGTGCGACCACATCCGCCTACGCATGCCCTTATACATCATAGCTGTTCCACATCCCTTATCTGCTCTTTGCCCTTAACTGCCCCTATCCCCCTCAGCTCTCCCCAGCCCCCTCCCAGCCTCTCTCCCCTCCCCACCTTCACCTTCATTCCACCCCTGTTCTTTTTTCTCTAATATCACACATGGTGGAAGGATGTAAAACTGAAGACAACACACTTGAACTTGGGTACATCTCAGTGTATGTACCTATCATGTAGAAGGACGGTGTGAGGATTGGTTACATTCATTGCGTCACCGCTTGGCCTCACTGGTCATCACATTAGCTTAATCCTCAGTGTAGACCATTCTGTCTGAACCACTGTGCATGACAAGACTCCAAACAATAGATTAGTGTCCGTCTGTACGTCTGTTCTCAAAGTGTGTGTGTGTGTGTGTGTGTGTGTGTGTGTGTGTGTGTGTGTGTGTGTGTGTGTGTCATACCCTGCCCGTTATTGGCAGAGCGTGATATTACTCCTTTCATGAACTGGATAAAATTTTGCCAGCGATCAGTCTCGATGCGAAAAAGAAAGCGTGCTTGTTTCATGAATGACCGTAACTTTCGTGAATTCTTTGCACTCCCGAAGTAGCAGTTAGCATGGAAATCAGCATCTTCCATGTTTCTTTAATGTGTGTAGTTTGTAGTCTCTGGAGAAGACATATTTGTCGAAAATTGACCTGCCTGTTTTGTACTGTACACTGAATCAGAATTGCTTTACATCCTGTTTTGTTTGTCGTTTTGTATTTCACGTTACCAACCCCAGTTTATTCAAATCAGTAGAGACTGAAAAAAAATGATGCTACAGAAAATTCATAAAAATGCCACATGGGCTGATTAGACATTGTGGAATGGACAACAAGTATACAATCTCATTACCTACATGCTGTATTACAATAAACAGCCGGTTATACCACGAGAAATGGTTGAAATACTTTCTAGATCAAAGGCGGGCGAAAGGGACACAAAGGCAGAACTTGGAAACAGTGGACGATGGTGAAGAATGATAAAGAATAAAGAAATTAAAGAGTAGAAGAAGAAGACAAAAATGGAGAGTCAAGGACAGCGCCAAAACAGACATTTCTGGGACAGGGCTTGCAAAGAACAGGAATACAGTTTACACTGAAAGAATAGCACGTGGTCACAGTTAGACGACAGCAGTAACAGCGCTCGAACGCATGGCTAGTTTAAGGGCTGGAGCCCTGTGAAGCCCCTAATCAACAGCGTGGCTAGTTTAAGGGCTGGAGCCCTGTGAAGCCCCTAATCAACAGCGTGGCTAGTTTAAGGGCTGGAGCCCTGTGAAGCCCCCCCCCCCCCCCCCCCCCAATCAACACAGCGTGGCTAGTTTAAGGGCTGGAGCCCTGTGAAGCCCCCCCCCCCCCCCCCCCCCACCAATGAACAGCGTGGCTAGTTTAAGGGCTGGAGCCCTATGAAGCCCCCCAATCAACAGCGTGGCTAGTTTAAGGGCTGGAGCCCTATGAAGCCCCCCCCCCCAATCAACAGCGTGGCTAGTGTAAGGGCTGGAGCCCTATGAAGCCCCCCAATCAACAGCGTGGCTAGTTAAGGGCTGGAGCCCTTTGAAGCTCCCCAATCAACAGCGTGGCTAGTTTAAGGGCTGGAGCCCTCTGAAGTTCCCCAATCAACAGCGTGGCTAGTTTAAGGCTGGAGCCCTATGAAGCTCCCCAATTAACATCTTGGCTAGTGTAAGGGCTGGAGCCCTGTGAAGCCCCCAAATCAACTGTGCAGCTCTCAAAATGGTCTGATACACAGACAGCCGTACGTTGAAGCTTAGAGTCATGATCTGTTTTAGTCCTCAGATCAACAGCTCTCAAAAACGGTTCTGATCTGTTTTAGTCCTCAAATCAACAGCTCTCAAAACGGTCTGATCTGTTTTAGTAGTCCTCAAATCAACAGCTCTCAAAACGGTCTGATACATTTTAGTCCTCAAATCAACAGCTCTCAAAACGGTCTGATCTGTTTTAGTCCTCAAATCAACAGCTCTCAAAAACGGTCTGATCTGTTTTAGTCCTCAAATCAACAGCGCTCAAAACGGTCTGATCTGTTTTAGTCCTCAAATCAACAGCTCTCAAAACGGTCTGATATGTTTTAGTCTTCAAATCAACAGCGCTAAAAACGGTCTGATATGTTTTAGTCCTCAGATCAACAGCTCTCAAAACGGTCTGATACACAGACAGCAGAACGTTGAAGATTAGAGTCGTGGTCTGTTTTAGTCCTCATTCTGACTACTTCCACGTGCAGGAGCACATAATACATGCATATCTTCTGTGATTAGAGTCGTGATCTAGTTTAGTAGTTATTCTGACCGTTTGCACGAGCAGGCGTAGATAATCCATGCAAATCTTCCGTGCTTAGCGTCGTGTTCTTGTTTAGTTGTTATTCTGACTGTTGGCACGAACAACCCACGCATGTCTTCTGTGGTGTACTTCCCCTCCACTCCTCGCAAAATTGTAAAACAGTTTTCGCCCAGGGCGATTCAGTTATAAATCCAGTCACGCAGGTTATTTACGAGTTCAAAGCACGCGAAGCGATGAACGTTGGCGAGCTCACGTGAAGCGCGTCTACAGTGTAAAATCAACTGAGAGGAGAAATAAGATAAAGCCATTTTTGTAGAATTTACGTGCGTGACAGTGACAAGATTGTGATGGTTCCAGTAGGCCGACTGCTCGTGCACGTGAATCTGCAGGTCGAATATCAACGTGTACGGCGCAGCCAGGTCATGTCCGTGTTCGTATTAGTAAAGCGTCTTAGCACTGCTAAAGCTTTGTTCGGTAACCAACCAGGCACCACTTCTTCATCCATCCGATTTGCTCGCATTTATAGCACTATAGACAGGATCCGCGGTTGATTGAAAGGTCCGGATAAAAACAACAAGTGCACATTGTGTCTTTGGCGCTGAAAAGCCACGACTGTGGGCCATGGTTTCCACAATATTTGTACAACATTGATTCGTCCCACACCTGTGAGCAAAATCGCTAATTTGAAAAGTCCATATGAAATTCAAATATTCACTAACTTTCAAAAGTTGAAAAACAAAATCTGCGTATGGGAAAAATACCGGTATTTATGTTAAAACTCATACAGTTGGTTTAAAAAAATGGGTGGCCCATGCCATTTCTATCAACTAAAATGAACCAAATGAAATTTCCCCGAAGTTGAAGTGTGGCTGCCTTAATAGTGGGATAAAAAACAGGCAGGCGGAAATTGAAACAAAATTTACACAAAAATTACTCTGCTACCGAACGAAGGGAAAAAAAAATTAACAAGACAAACACGACGCGTTTCGACCTCTTTAGTCGGCAAGACAAACAACTTTCAAAACAACAAATACGAACATTTTCTTGCCAAGGGAAGTTAAAGTGGAAACGACCGGAGTTACCTCCCATGTATTGGTTTTTCATAGAATATGGAGGGGGAAAAAAAAAGAAAGAAATAGCAAACGTTTACATCATTAGAAAATTGCAATATTCCATGAAAATCTATTACTGTGTGTATACAGTTATCAGTTTCGTGAACATTATCGTCACATTGTCTATTGGAAAAATTTGTAATAATATTTTTGGTCGGATAATGAATCCGCCATTTGATCCAGATCCGCAATTCAGACCTGTACCGAAATGCAATGGCTTCATCCTTTGCCCTATTCTCTCTATTCACCCACTTGAGTTAAAACCAGCTCAGCACCGTTTGCGTTATTTTACAAAGAGATGAGCAAGCAAAGAAATACACATAGAAACCAACAGACATGGAAGAAAAGATAAAACTCCATAGAGAAGAGGATTGTATTATTTCTGAATACCCACATATACACTGACGTAACTGGACAACTACAATAACACTAAAGACGTTTGCACACACGAACAGACCTGTTCCAGAAAAAAAAGCTCACTCAGGGACAGGTAACACCTGTCTTTTGATTGCAAGTAGAGTCGCTTTTTCTCAGTTTAAAAGTCAAGCAAATGAATCAGATATGTGATTTGAAGCCTACGCCAGGAAAAAAAAAATATTGACTGTCAGCATAACATGCCCACCCCTGCTGTGGCAGTTTCTCTCTCTGATTGAACTGTTAAAGCTAACTGGTGAGACAAAACCGCTTTGGGCATGAAAACGGCGGGGTCAATCTCGCTGAACGCGAACTTTGACACTGATTTACCCCCCCCCCCCCCCCCCCCCCCCCCCCCCCCCCCACCGCTTCCTTCCTTTGCAGACTACCAGCGGTATCAGTCCCATGAAAACGGGGGGTCAGTCTCTCTAAACGCGAACTTTGACACAGATTATCCCCCCCCCCCCCCCCCCGGTATCAGTCCTCCTCACACTGAAGATCACCAGCGGTATCAGTCCCATGAAAACGGCGGGGTCAGTCTCGCTGAACGCGAACTTCGACACAGATTCCCCCCCGATCCTCACCCTGAAGATCACCAGCGGTATCAGTCCCATTACATGAAAATTCTGTCGAATGTCACTCTCGCTGAACGCGAGCTGTAACACAAATTTCTACCCCTAGCAGATTTATGCGCATCGTCTATTTCTGTTGTAAGAACTTTGTAATACACAATATGGTTGTCAGAAAAATGAAATTGAACATTTTATCAATGGGTTGAACTGGATGGTTGTCAGAAATGAATTCTAACATTCTGTCGATGGGTTGGACTGGATGGTTGTCAGAAATGAACTCTAACATTCTGTCGATGGGTTGGACTGAATGGTTGACAGAAATGAATTCTAACATTCTGTCGATGGGTTGGACTGGATGGTTGTCAGAAATGAATCTAACATTCTGTCAATGGCTTGGACTGTCGTCAGAAATGAATTCTAACATTCTGTCGATGGGTTGGACTGGATTGCTGTCAGAAATGAATTCTAACATGCTATTAATGGGTTGGACTGGATTGTTGTCAGAAATGAATTCTAACATTCTATTAATGGTTGGACTAGATGGTTGTCAGAAATGAATTCTAACATTCTGTCGATTGTTTGGACTGGACGGTTCTTCTCATAACATGTCTCAGTGACATCCAAGCTCTAGAGACTCGTTCAGTCGCAATGTTGATCAGGAAAATCAAGCAAAAAAAAAAAAAAAAAAAAAGCGTCCACTGAGTGGATGGAAATCCGCTGTGTGATTCTAGTCTGCCTGTCTGTTACAGCTAGGGAGAATCAAACTCTCTTCTTCCTAGACGCCTAGAAGATTTGCCGATGAAGGCTGGTCCTGATCTTGTGAATCGATCCAGACTGAGAAAAGGTCGATGCCGGTTAGAAGTCAGTGTCTTCAATTACATTAGAGGATTCAGAGATCAGTTCTCGATGACCATTGCGACGGTCCTAAAACAAACGCGTCCTTTCTCAAATACTTTCATTTTCATTTTCAAAATTCTTTTCGAACTCGCACGTCCTCTCAATCATTTATTGATTATTGAATCAAAAGTTCCAAGATCCTTAGAGTCAGACACCCAGTTACTAATCATGAATGTTCGAGAATTAAAACAATATTCTAGAAGGACCAAGTACCAGCAGTGTTATAGCCAATTAAAACTCCCAGAATATTTAAGAAAATTGCTGGAAGGTTCTGCTACTTTCTGACGTATTCTGGTACTTTATACAGACCTATGGAATCATAACGCAATTTGTGTACGTGTCGTCCGGGAAACAAACGACACATTGAACTTACCACACACATATAGAGCTGAATCATCCGATGATGAGAATAAGAAGTGAAGTCGAGCTGTTTGCGACATTATCTCATCCCATTGCACTGTGAACAAGCGCAGGCAGATAAGAGACGCACAGAGAAAAAAATCCCATGGATATAATACAATATAGTATGATATGTTATAATATAAAAAAAAATGTAGTATAATATATATATGATATCATATCATATCATATCATATCATATCATATGACATTATCTAATCTAATCTAATGTAACGAAATATAACATAATGTAATATAATACAATATAACAATATAATATCATATATTATATTACATTATGTTATATTTCATAATATAATGTGTAATAATATGTTGTTATAATGTATTATATTACATTACATTACATTACATTATATATATTATATTATATTATATTATATATATATTATATTATATTATATTATATATATATATTGTAGCGTAGCATTGCTTAGCACAGCGTAGTAGTATAGTATGGTATAGTATAGTATAGTATAGTATAGTAGTATAGTATAGTATATAGTATAGTATAGTATAGTATAGTAGTATAGTATAGTGGCAGTGGCGTAGTAACTTATCTGTTGACAGAAAGAAGCCGAAGACACAATCACGAGTCTCTCCGTCCGTGAATTATCTTCTCTTATTCTCTTCGCGAGATTCTTTCTATTAAGATTTTATCTTCTCTTACCTGTGGATTACACCCACCACCTCTGATATGATTTTATGGAATATGATGTTACGTTACAGTACACCATGCTAGGTTGATTGCACACACACACACACACACACACACACACACACACACACACACACACACACACACACACACACACACACACACACACATGTGTGTGTGTGTGCGTGAGTGCGTGTGCGCGCGCGCTCGCGCGCGTGTGTATTTGTGTGTTTGTGTGCGTGCGTGCGTGCGCTTCGTTCGTTCGTGCGTGCGTGCCAGCGTGCGTGTGTGTATGTGCGCGTGTGTGTGTGTGTGTGTGTGTGTGTGTGTGTGTGTGTGTGTTTATACTGTGCTTTCTATTCTGTATTTTATATCTTATCATTTTATGGTATACTGTGTAATATTTTATGATCTCATGTTCTGTTCTTTTCCATTCTATTCTTAATCATTTGTTGTATTCCATCGTAATGCATTCTGTTCTACATCATTTGTTGTCTTCCATCGTAATGCATTCTGTTCTACATCATTTGTTGTATTCCATTCCATCGTAATGCATTCTGTTCTACATCATTTGTTGTATTCCATCGTAATGCATTCTGTTCTACATCATTTGTTGTATTCCATCGTAATGCATTCTGTTCTACAAATGAAGATGGTAGTGGGTGAGGGTAATGGGGATCTGTAGCAAGGGTAGGCAAATAGATCTACATATGCATTTAAACCTCTCCGCTCTATTTTGTTATCTGTTTTCATCCATTTTCTGCTGGCTTTATCTTTCTGGTCATATGGTCCCCTTTGTTTTTCAGACATTCTCTGTTTTTATTTCTCTCTATCTTGTTTAATCTTCTTTTGTATGTTTGTTCGTTTTGTTTATTCAGGTTCACATAATTAATTGTTAACTTGCTTTTTTTCCGTAAAATTACAGTTTTTTAGTCTTGTTTGATTTCCTTTCGATACTACTTATTTACTTTAATGAGTTATTGCAAAGTTCATTTTCAACTTTCTTTTCTGCTCTAGAATGAAGATGTATCAATTAATTACAGACATGCTGTGACCAAGGATGTAAAATGGTCCATGACCACGACAGCTTTTAGATTAAAAATGGTCCATTGGCCGCTCCAATGATTGATTTCTTTTGTTCTCTTCACCGTACATATTACATACATTATATTACATTAATTCATACATCATGTCACAGTATAGTAGAGCAGAGTACAGCAGAGCAGAGTAGAGTAGAACAGGGTAGGGTAGAGCAGGGTAGGGGAGAATAGAGTGCGGCGCGGTGCGGTAGAATTGGAGTGCAGTGCAGTGCAGCGCAGTGCTGTGCTGCGCTGTGCTGTGCTGTGCTGTGCTGTGCTGTGCTGTGCTGTGCAGTGCTGTGCTGTGCTGTGCTGTGCTGTTAGTGCAGTGTAGTGTAGTGTAGTGCAGTGTAGTGCAGTGTAGTGTAGTGTAGTGTAGCATACTTTACTCATTTCATTTGGTCGTATTTATTTTTTTAATTGTTTTTAGTGTTTTTGTTAGGTGTGTGTGTGTGTGCTGTATTTGCTGAACTTTGCTGTGTCCTCAAGTGGTGTTATGTTTCCGGCACAGTCATGTTCGTTCCCTGTGGTTTTCGTGCAGGCACAGTGGCACAAACAGTACCATGTCCGGATTGTCCAACGGACGTCAGCCGTGTCTGTGGCGTGAACGAGGTGACCTACGACAATGAGTGTCTGTTGCACTGCCAGTGAGTCGGTCCGTCTGTCCGTCAGTCATCTGTTGCCTGTCTGTGAGTCGGATGGGATGGGATAGTCTACGGAGAGAATAGTTGCTGGGGTAATGCTACTGAGTCTGTTCGTTTGTAGTCGATCAACTGTTTGCTTTCTTTGTTGCTGGATCTAGTTGCAAAGTGAAACGACTGCAGGCGGAAATCTAAACAAATCTTAAAATGTATTGTGTTTCTATTACCTTTTGGTCACTTTCGTTGTTAGTAGTACCATTCAGTAATAATATTGCTAGTATTGATACTACCACCACTAGTATTGACATCACCATCGCCTTCGCTCTGAGACTGTTGCCACGGCAACCCTGCTGTTTAAGAATCCTCTAACCCACTCTCCTTCCTTCCATACCCATACTTATTGACTTTTTTTTTTTTTTTTTTTTTTTAATAATAATATTTTGACCATTATTAGTATCCCTATCAGTAATATTATTATCATCATTACGACTTTGACTCACACATTATTCCCCTTCCGACAGCCTCGTTCACATTCAACGCCTTCCTTGCGCTGAACTCAGAAGCAATCTGAAGCGATCAAAGCTAAGTGCATTTTCGTTATTTTGTCCGTCTTTATTTCACCTGAGGAAGACCTAAGAGGTCGAAACGCATTGTGTGTTGTCTTGTGACTCGTTTGTCCACGTTTCTCTGGGCGGTTCGCTGACATTATTTTAAGATTTGTTGCTGGAGTTATGACTGTTGAATGGTTCTAATCTTGTTTTGAAAGCCTTTTAACATTTGTCTGTCAAGAGATCTGTCTGTTCACCTGCCTTATGGCTAGCTTGTTGAAGAGCTGTATTTAATCTTCTTTGGCTTTTTTTTTCATTTACAGACACATCAGATTAGAAATCAAGTCACTTTTGTAAGGATAGCGACGTATATTAATGTGCCAGTGTAGTTCCAAAATTGAAAACATGTACGTCTATGTTAAAAGGTAGATAATTTTCATACTTTGTTTTTTCTGACTATTGTCCTATATCACGAAAATACAACTGTTCAAATTTTTGCTTTCTATAATCAGTAAATCTTTACGATATCTATATGATACTCTTGTACTTTGTACCCCTTGATATAGCCTAGCTGAAACAAAAAAAACGCAAACCCTGTGAAGGTCGGAAAGAAGATCAATGAAGAAATGAAGGATGCAAAAGAAAGCTGGATCGGACAACAGTTAGATAAAGACACAGAGAAATCTGCAAACGTGGCAAAAGGCTGACCCAGTTAACTCCAAGTGAGGACCATGCCGAACAGAGACAGTTGCTTCAGCACACCAGAAGAAGACACCATAAAGAGGTGGTCTGAGTATTACTTGGAAGTCTACACCAAACAGAGCAAAGGGGGGGTGACTCCATGGTAGTGTAATGTTCTCAGACGTGGTGCACGTGTGTTCAGGTGAGCATTGACTGTGGAGGACGGGTGTGCGAAGACTGAAAGAGAACCGTTGTTTTCCTCCACGGCACGGGTTCGTTCAGACGGAGCTCCCTTCTCTTTTTAACCCGCTATGGTAGATGGGTGTTCTGCCAACCTTGGGTAACGCTTAGTAGCACTGAAACAAACAAACAACAACGGCCACAACAACAGTGATAAATATAATACCAATACTATAAGAATAATGATGATGATATAATTATGATGATGATGATGATAATAATGATAATGACAATGACAACAAGAGCAACTAGAACAGCAACAATAAAAAGAACAATGACAAGGATGATGATGATGATGATGATGATGATGATGACGACGACGATGACGACGACGACGACGACGATGATGATGATGATGATGATGATGATGATGAAAAAAACAGAACAACGTGACAGGGATATGAAAATAGGATTTTTTTCATTTTCTTTTCGTGGGTAGGGGGATGGGGTGTTGGGGGTGGGGATGGGGTCGTAGTATTTACAGATTCTTCAAAACGCTTTACAGTATCAAGTGAATCAGGTACATATGCACATTCAGAAACACTGTCTTATGGCACTGGATGCCCTAATAACTGAGAAAGAAGAAATAAAAAAAAAAGTACTCCCTGACGACCTTGACCAAAAGAACTCACTTGGTTTCAGTCATTTGCCCCATGCGTAGAGCAAGTAACGCTCAGGAACTTGAATGCAACTTCAAACTTCGCCGTGATCTGAGCAGAAGAAATCTGTGTCGAAGCCGGAAAAAAAATAATCGGGATGTGTCATTTTTCGAGTGCCAGCAAGCGTGCGCTTAACAGATATTGTAAATGTAAAAAAAAATTGCTCATTTCTTAATTTTGTTCAAACAAAAATCACCCCCCCCCCCCCCCCCCCCCCCCCCCCCCCCCCCCTGAAAAAAAAAAAAAAAAAAAGAAAAGAAAAAAAAAAAAAAAAAAGAAAAAAATCACATGCTAACAACTTTTGAAATACTTTGATCCAAAATTTAAACAGAGAGGGGGTTAGTAACCACTAAGGACATAGACGAACAAAGTAGAGGACAATACATACTTTGAGCCAGTTTAGCATCGAATTAGTGCCTATACATACTTTGAGCCAGTTTAGCATCGAATTTAGTGCCTATACATACTTTGAGCCAGTTTAGCATCGAATTCAGTGTCTATACATACTTTGAGCCAGTTTAGCATCGAATTCAGTGCCTATACATACTTTGAGCCAGTTTAGCATCGAATTCAGTGCCTACATACTTCGAGCCAGTTTAGCATCGAATTCAGTGCCTATACATACTTTGAGCCAGTTTAGCATGAATTCAGTGCCTATACATACTTTGAGCCAGTTTAGCATGGAATTCAGTGCCTATACATACTTTGAGCCAGTTTAGCATGGAATTCAGTGCCTATACATACTTTGAGCCAGTTTAGCATGGAATTCAGTGCCTAATTCCAGTTGGTGCCGGCGGGGCCAGTCAGCGCCCCTGCAGTCCCTGTTTTCTCACCCCTCTCACCCTGCGCCCACCACCCCGGGTATACGGCGTGCCATCCGCCCTCCACACGCTCACTGTGTGGACATACTGACACGGAAGCCTTTGGCAACTCTCACAATTAAAAAACAAAAAAACGGGAACAAAATGATATGGGAAAACTGAAATGTCTGCAGTGGTTGGAAAAGATGGGAAATAGTTTTGTAATCTAGGAAATGGTAGGAAGTTTTGGAAGAAGTATGAAATATTGAGTGAAAAAGGAAATGTTGAGAAAATTCGGGACATTAAAAAAGTAAGAGACGGAAAATTCAGTAAACGTTACGAAAAATAGAAGACGGTTGAACTCAGGAAACTGTAAGTTTAGGAAAAGGAAAATTGTATGTAAATTAGGAAACAGCAGAAAAATGTAGAGAATGGTTGAACAGAGTGGGGAAGTGTTTGGGCAAAGCAGGAATGGTAAGAAATTACCAGTTTAAAGAGAAATGGAAGGAAAAAAAAATAGGAAATAGAAGGATGCTGTCGGAGGAGAAAAAAAGCAGAAAACGTCAGAAAAAGTAGTAAATGGCAGGAACAAGTAGACATTTTTTTGGAAAGGAGAGAAACTGGAAAAAGTAGGAAATGATTTGACAAAGTAGAAAATAGTAAGAAAAGTGTTTAAAAAAAGTAAAAAAACTTGTAGGAACCAATAAGAAATAGCTGGAAAAGAAGAAGCAGGACGTGGTAGGCAAAAAGTAGGTAATGGTTGGGCAAAGTAGGCAATTGTTGGAGAAAGTTGAAAATTTGGAAAGAAAGCAGGAAATGGAAGTTAAAAAAAGGAGATGCATCCGAAAATTAGGTAGTTGTGGGGAAAAAGAAAGCCTGAGAAATGAATGGAAAACCCACGACTGAAGCAACAGATGTCATGAAAACATTTAAAATAAGAAACAGATGGAATGGAAGGAAAGAAAACACAGGGACGACATCAAAGCAGATGTCCCTAAAGTAGCATGAAAGTTGAAAATAAAGAAAAAAAGGAACAAGTGGTAGCAAAACATAGAAAACAGAAAAGTATGTTGGCAAGAAGAAGATAAAAGAAGAGACGCTCGAACAACTGGAAGTGACGTGAAAAAGGTGACAGTGAATGGAAAAAATAAGGAAATGCTAGAGAAAATGGTAACTCGGGAGGGGGGAAGGGGGGGGGGGGGGGAGAGGAAATGATTAGAAAGATTAGAAAATTGAGGACGGGGATGGGGTGGGGTGGGGTGGGAAAAACGGAAAACATGGAAAGGGGAAAGTAGAAAAAAAAAAAAAAACTGGTAGAGGAAAACTGCAAGTTTGCAGGGAAAAGTCATGATTATGAGACAAATGGGCTGGCTACCCGTACCCCAGTACAGCAAAATGGCCAGTGACCCCCCCGGGAAACAACAGTGATTTATTTGCACACACACACACACACACACACACACTTTTCCCAAACAGTCCAGTGAGGGATCCAGCTTACGACCTACCGCCTTCCTACCTGGCTGCATTGCTGTCTGTCTCCCTGTCTAACTAGACCATGGCTTGCCTTTGAATATAACCAATATCTTCCGTCCTCACCTTCACCGTCACTATCTTACGTAATAGCAGCGACGCCTCTTCACCTGTTTATTTTCGTTTCTGGGTGTTCTTTTTTTTCCTGAAATCTCCTCACGAAATATATATCATTGTAAAGGATAGATCAGAGAGAGAGAGAGAGAGAGAGCTTTGCTAGTGGTATGTAGCAAGTCGCATCGATTTCAGTTCAAGTCTTGCTCGTGGATGCGACAGAGTGAAAGCAATAGTAAATCTGCTGGATAGAAAGAAAATCGACAAAGGGAAACCAATGTCCACAGCTATCGTGGTACTTCAGGGTCCACGTCAAGCACTACATCAGAGTGATTCGAGCGTTCGGTTCCCCACGCTGCGAGTTTTATTGCCGTGCAGTTTGTGTTCCCGTTGTGTTACTACTGCTGTTGCGGCCGGTTGTGTGTGTGTGTGTGTGTGTGTGTGTGTGTGTGTGTGTGTGAGTGTGTGTGTGTGTGTGTTGTGTGTGTGTGTGATGAGTGTTTATGCGCGCGCGCGCGCGCGTGTGTGAGAGTGTGTGTGAGAGAGAGAGAGAGAGAGACAGAGACAGACAGACAGAGAGCGTCGGAATGTAAGTGCCACATCTTATTAAAACACAACGGATACACTAAAACATCTTTATCATAGATCAGTTGTTTCACATTCATATCCACGTTCATTGTGCTACTTTGTGATGGCGTTGGACGGTTTTCCTCCGTTGTTTAGTTTTTTATGTGTATGTACAACTTCATACATCCCCTTACATCTGACAATAAATAAATTGCCGATGATGGTGATATGTGGATGAGTTGGAAGGCAGACAGAGAGGAGAGGGCAGTGATGGGCAGGGGGATGGGGTTGGGAATGGGAGTCACCAAGAGAGTCTGTAGGTCTCTAGCGAAGAGGGACGGCCGGTCACCGAAAAATTGCCCGTAAAGGTCGGTTCACATTCTTTCTTTCCTGCACTGGAAGATGGTTGTTTGACGCAGTGGTGATGGGGGGGCCAGTGGCATGGTGACGCTATTGTAAACAAAAGCCTGAACTGGCTTTCCACTCTCCAGTCGGCGCACGTCTGCCATATGTTTCGTACCAAACGCGTGTATGTACCAAGCGCTGTCCTCTGGCGGCACACGATCGTCGCACGACGATCTGGTACAGCTTGTACTGGATGGCATTAAGATTCAGTCCCATTTTCAATGCATACTGGAAGGAAACTAATCGTAAAATAATTGTTGTTGTTGTTTTCATGATTTGTCTTTCAATGCATATGTAAGAAAACTATTCGTAAAATTTTGCTGTCGTTATTGATTTTGTTACTCGTATTTAGCACGTATAAAAGTAATAATGAACTAAAAAGGGATGTTTGGTGACAATTACTGATAAAGTACTAACTTCTGTTTTTATTGTGCACTTAAACGTCTTCAAACTACTTGTTGCCACCACAAAGAAACCATCGTACAACCAGTACAATGAATGAATCGAATACAAAAATAAAGAAATAAAATGGTGTGCAGCCATAGAATAGCGCGTGACATACGTGCCTCTTTGGTACGAAACACACGGTTTGGTGGCATGAGCCACTTGCCCGTGCTATACAGTGTGTACTGCCGACCTAGTCTCAAGACATTGATATCACCATCTTTCTTGAGTTCACGGACTAGTTTGGAAAGAAAGAGGGGAGAATGAACGATAGACAATACAAGGGAAGTGGGAGGTGGGGGTGGGAGGTGTGGTATTTTGGAGTGTAAGGGGATGTTAATTTACACGAACGTCATTCAGGCCGCTGAGGGAAAAAACCGCCACCTGACGGCTGGGAGGAGGGAGGAGGAGGGAAAGGCATTAGATGGATCATTTGTCAAACGAACCAAGCAACGAGCGAGGAGAGGTCACGAGGCTGGTGTCCCCAGTCAAGCTGTGTCCAAAGCAAACTGCCACGAAGACGACGATCGCCTGGTGTTTTTCTCCTTTTAAAACAGAGAGTATGGCAGATCACATCCCCCCCCCCACCCCCCCCCCACACACACACACACACCCAACCCTACTTCTTCCCCAGTTTCACATATGTGCTGCTATCCATTTTTGCGTGTTCCTTCGCAAATTAACGGCACGCCACTGATGACACTTGATAGAGTGAGAAAAACGGCCGCCGCTTTTTTTTTTTTTTTTTTTAAACGCAGAAACTAATTATCCATTTTCTTTTTATATCCAGCCTTGGTAGAGAGATTGAATGTGGCCAAATGACGAAGCCATTTAAATGTTGGCGTGGATCAGTGGACTGGATGCTGATCAGCAAGAGAATGTAAACACTGCAGAGCTGATTGTGACGAAACTGACAGGAAAGATGGGAATGTGAATGAGGGACGAATCCGTAAAAATTTTGATGTACTTTTATTTTTATTTCGACCTAGATTGTATTTTTTATCCGCGTATGCTGCTTTGTCTGTTTGCCCTGTCCATCTATCAACAAGTTTCCACAAAAAAAATAAATCAGTGATTAATCATTATCCGCACCAAATTTTTATTGAGTTCGTCCTTGGGTTACATTGAATCTTCCAACCAAGTTACGTTAAAATTCTCGATTAAGATGATTAAAGCTTGTTTGGGAAAAAAAAGTTCCATTAAAATTAGCTGAGCATTTTTTTTTCTTTAAATTGATTAAAAAACAAACAACAAAAACAAACAAACAAACAAAAAAACCCAGCTAATTTTGATGGGACTTGGTTGGAAGATGAGAGGTAACCTAAGGACGAACTCAGCAAAGTTTGATGCGGATCTGGGTCAAGGTTTGGAGGCTATGGGGTCTGCTTCTTCTCGTTCGCCATCACCCCTAGGCTCTTCTCTGAGACCAGCTCGGCTGTCCTCTACAGCTCCCCGTAGGCATCTTCACAGCTTGCGGCGTATCGTCGCCCCATCTGGCCAGGGTCTGTCTCTCAGGTCAGCATGGAGCGGGCAGCCCTGTAGGATGTGCTGTAGCATGGGCTCCACTCGTTCGTACTGGTAGCAAGGGGTCTAGTAATCTTCAGCTTTCAATATATGTGGCTGTCAAGCATTGAATGTCCAGTGCGAAATCCGAAAATGATGACCTGGTCTGCTCTGCCCAGGAGATGCGAGGCAGTTTTTTTGTCCTAAACTCAGTGTTTTGATTAGGGTCTTCTGCTCGTGGAGGGTGGTGGCGACTGTCTTTGTGGCTTATCACCCGGTGCTCCTAGTGTAGCAAGCTGGTTTGCATATTCATCTCCCGTAATGCTAGACTGGGAAGGTATCCATTTCAACACCTTCCCTCTGGTCTTTCTGACTTATCACCCGGTGCTCCTAGTGTAGCAAGCTGGTTTGCATATTCATCTCCCGTAATGCTAGAATGGGAAGGTATCCATTTCATATCCACCTTCCCTCTGGTCTTTCTGACTTATCACCCGGTGCTCCTAGTGTAGCAAGCTGGTTTGCATATAGTAATGCTAGAATGGGAAGGTATCCATTTCAACACCTTCCCTCTGTCTGCTTAGGCCTGATTCAGTTTTTCCCTCGGTTCTTCCGACGTGTCCCCAGACAACGGCTTCCGTGACCAACAGGGAATCGGTGAAGATGGCCATCTTGGACTGGGGACATAGGTGATAGAGCCTCATCCTCCAAGTTTAAATGGGAACGCAACTTGCCGCTTGGAAAGTGTCGTGTGTCTGCTGCCTGGCCAGAAAACCTGAAACAGACTCCGGACCCTCCACTGGCTGTTCCTTTGTGGCAGACCCGCCTGTGTGGCAGTCGATCCAGGCTTCTTCTGGGAGGATCTCATCAATCATTTCCAGTGTCAAGGCTGTCGTCACACTAGCTGTGGGACAAAAATCAGGGTCTGGGTCTGACTGAAGTAAAGAGAAGTGTTGGACTTTAGCAGAGGTCTGCGCTCTCCTGAGAGCCTTTCTAATTATCACTACACCGCATTATGTTTCTTCTAGATAGCGTTACTAGCATCGGCGGCCGGAGTAGCTTAGTTGGTAGAGCGTCGGACGTGTGATTCTGGCGATTCTGAGGTTGCTGGTTCTGATCTCCGCCAGGTTGTTTTGGTACCGGGGGATTTTCCAGTCGGTGTTAACATAGTTAGGACATGCCCATCTTCTGTCTGTACTTCTCCATTCTTATTTCATTAAGTTTTCAGGAGCTGAGAGTGTGTCAGAGCATTTGTCCATCTCATGGGTAGGCCAGTTCTATAGTTTTCCAGCCTGCCTGTGTGTCCATCTCATGGGTAGGTCCATTCTCTAGTTTTCCAGCCTGCCTGTGTGTTGTCCATCTCATGGATGGGTCCATTCTTTCAGTTTTCCAGCCTGCCTGTGTGGTCCATCTCATGGGTGGGTCCATTCTTTCAGTTTTCCAGCTTGCCTGTGTGTTCTTGGGTCCATTCTCTCAGTTTTCCAGCCTGCCAGTGTTCTTACATTCCCACCAGTACGTGATGATGATATTTCTCCACGTATACTCCGTGTGTTTCCCTTCCATTGCACACTTGTGACGTCTGCTCTGGTGGAGGTCGGCGGTCACTGTTAACCCCGGCCGCGAGCTTTCGAGTATGATCTCTATATTCCTGGTTTTTTTTTTTTTTTTTTTTTTTCGTTGAGGCGTGTCTTGGGCAAGCTGAACCTGGCGGAGTCCACACCCTCTCCAGGCTGGAATCTCTTGTTGGGCTTACTCTCCACAAGCGGCAGGTAGTAGTGGTTTACATAGTTATAAGTAGCAGAGGAGAACGCAGACCTGAGTGGAATGTTTACCTAAACACTGAATTTCTTTTGGAATTTAATCTGGGATCACTCACCGGATACCATGCATTCTTTAACTGTGTGTTAAACGTATACTGCAAAAGGGACCTCAGGTTATCGACTCGTCCTCAACATACAATTCAGACCACCACATAGTCTAGCAGAAACACACAAATGGAGCTCAGGTTATTGAGTCATCCTTAACATTACAAAATCAGACCCCCACATAGTAGCGGAAACACAGAGGTAGAGAAAATGAAACTGCCACGATAAGGACTGGAATTACTGAATTCTCTCGCTTCCAAGCTGAATATGTTGTCTGCAATGTCAACGACAGCAGATACTGACAGAAATTCATTTTTAATGATCAGTATTCACCTGCAGGAAATTAAATTTGTAAACTTCATGGACAAAATGGTTCCCACAATGCAAAATTAAAAGAAAATAAATGTAGGAGGTCTGTAAAATTGAGCTTATAAAATGTTACCCGAGACCTTAGCCTTTTTGAGTTGCACAATTTTACTTTCCTTTCATCTATGAAGACGTCTTTGATTGTGTATGATGATTACATATATGTGTGTGTGTGTGTTGTGTGTGTGTGTGTGTGTGTGTGTGTGTGTGTGTGTGTGTTTTACAGATCTGAAAATGTTGTTATGAATGGTCATCATTATACATTTTGAACGTTGTTTGTCGATTTGTTTCTTAAAACGTGCATTTTCGCAGTAGAACTTAGGTAACAATAAAAGAAGACACGATGTACGGCTGTTGCGTAGAGCTATTTAGGTCTCTTACCTTTAAGGTGCAGGAAAAGACAAAAAGAGAAACGCGATACCTATTTCAAACAAAAATTTATTAAAAACCAAGTTAGTGGTTTCCGAATAGTCTTGCTGACAATGAAAACAACAATTACTGGCAAAAGCGTAACCTCCTTGCCGGCGGTGTAAATCTACACGTTTTGAAACAGTGCCTCAGACTTACATGTGGGGAATTAAAGGATTTCGTGGCAAAGTTAATAAGGGGTAAATCCAACATCTGTGAAACACTGTGAATGAACTGCACATGCCTGAAGACACTGATTCCTCGTCCTGATGGACTGTCTTCACAAGGATAAAAACATTCGGAGACAATGACAGGAATCCTAACTACTGCCTCACACACTCAGTGCTATAGACGATGTGTAGATATGAAGTAAATTGCATTTTAAAAAATCTCTCTGATCTCTCTCCTCGTCCTGATGGACTGTCTCCACTCTACTCTCCTCTCTGCCTCTCTCCAAACACTCTCAGTGCTATCTCTCACACACCACATACACACATCTCTCTGAGTGTAACATAAGACAGAGAGAGAGAGGAGAGAGAGAGAGTTGTGTGTGTGTGTGTGTGGTGTGTCTCTCAAACGCGACGTCTCTTGAGAGTTTTTCCCGACGCGTTGCCCACCGCTGGGGTCCGTTTCTTAAAACCCAAAACCCCAAAATGAAAACAACAG
>JADBJO010000774.1:437292-442292 GCA_016801955.1 Conus betulinus | reverse complement strand
GTTTTTTTCCGCGTACGCAGGCTGATACTCCTGCGGACACTCCCTCTATAGACAGGCAAGGATTAATCCCATCCACCCAAAAGAGGGAGTGAAGTTTTGTGTCTGACCGTCTTTTTTTTTTATCCAGCCACTAAGGCAGCCATACTCCAACTTCGGGGAGACTCAGTCTTTCGTGTTTTACTTCCTGCGTTTCCTTTTTGTTCTTTTTAGCTTATTTTCTTTCTTTACTTTTCTCTCTTTTTTTTCTTCCATCGTTTACCTCTCTTCTTTTCTTCTTCTTCCTTCATTTACTTCTTTCTCTTTCCTTTTCCTTTTCTCCTCGTTTGCGTCTCTTTCTTTTCCACATCATTCTTCATTTATTTGTCTTTCTTTCTTCATTCTGTCATTCACTCGTCTTTCTTTTTTTCTGTCCTTCTTTCATTTGCTTTTTCTCTCTTCTTTTTTCCTGTTTTTTCATTACTTTTCTCTCTTTCTTTATTTCTTTCATCGTTCTTCATTGGTTCTCTTTCTCTCTTCCTTCCTTCCTTCACTCGCTTATTTCTTACTCTTTCTTCTAATCTTCCCTCTTATAATTCTCTCTTTTTTTTTTCTTTTCTTTTTCCTTCTTTGCTTCTTTCTTTCTTCCTTTCTTCCTAAATTTACTTCTCTTTCTTCCTTCCTTCTTTGTTTCATTTACTTTTCTTTCTTCCTTTCTGATTTCAGTTACTTCACCATCCTCCTTCCTTCCTCCCTTCATTTTACTTCTCTTTCTTTCGTTTTCATTCCTTCCATCACTCACTCTCTCCTTTTTTTTTTTTTGCTCCTTTCTGTTTTCATTTAGTACACTCTCCTTTCTTTTTTTTTTTTTTTCTTATCATCATCATCATCATCATCATCATCATCATCATCATTTCTTTCCTTCATTTACGTCAGTTTCTTTCTCCCCTAATCCCTTCATTTCTCTCTCTCTCTCTCTCTCTCTCTCTCTCTCTCTCTCTCTCTCTCTCTCTCTCTCTCTCCTCTCTCCCTTCCCTGCTCTTCTCTTCACTCTCACTCCTTCGTCTTTTTCTCTCTCTCTTTCTCTCCCTCTCTCTCTCTTTTTTACCTTTTTTCCGTATAGTATTGTAGTATTCTCTCTCAAACAAATGAACAGAGAAAGAGAGAGAGAGAGACAACTGCAGGGGGAGAGGGGGGGGGGGGAATAAATAAAGAGAAATCTAATGAAGAATCACTCTCCTTTCTTTCTTTCTTTTTTTTTTCTTCCTTATCATCATCATCATCATCTCATCATCATTATCATCATCATCATTCTTTCCTTCATTTACGTCAGTTCTTTTCTCCCTTAATCCCTTCATTTCTCTCTCTCTCTCTCTCTCTCTCTCTCTCTCTCTCTCTCTCTCTCTCTCTCTCTCTCTCTCCCCCCCCTCACTCTCTCTCCCTTCCCTGCACTTCTTTCACTCCTTCGTCTTTTTTCTCTCTCTCTTTCCCCTCTCTCTCTCTCCCATTTTACCTTTTTTCCGTATAGTATTGTAGTTCTAGTCACTTTTTGCATGCTTCTTTTGTTTGCCTTACCTTATTTTGCATTGTTGACCCTACTCAGGGCGAGGACTGGATGTAAAAAAGCACATTAACATTATCTATTATCCTCGTAAATAAGAATTTTGTCTCGTCTTGTCTTCTCTCTGTCTGTCTCTCTCGTTCAGTCATTTACTTCTCTCTTTCGCTTCCTTTTTTTCCCCCGGCATTTTGTTTTCTCTTCTTTCTTTTTCTCTATTCTTCATTACTGTATTTCTCTCTTTATTTATTCCCCCCCCCCTCCCCCCCTGCAGTGTTTTTTTCTCTCTCTCTCTCTCTGTTCATTTGTTTGAGAGAGAGAGAGAGAGAGAGAGAGAGAGAGACAGACAGAGACACACACACACACACACACACACACACACAGACAGACAGACACACACACACACACACACCACAAAAGAAAAGAAATATAAAATGAATCGCCTGTCGTATGTCTATGGGACTTCTTACATGCATGCCCATTCACACAGATCGCGGGACTTATTCATTACGTTCATCTACATGTTTATGTCTGTTCGCTGATGTATAGTTTTATGTATTGTTCTAATAGTGTGCTTTACCATCTGAAAAGAGACTCCCACTTAACGGGTTTTGAACTCGTCAGTAAAGCTATGGATTAGACAAAACACACACACACACACACACACACACACACACACACACACACACACACACACAGATTTTCAACAGGACATGATTTTTTTTTTCTCATCAGTTCTCTCATGTGCGTGTTGCAGCGGTGCCACCAAAGCCTTCAACGGCTACTGTGTGTCCACGCCCTGCGGCTGTCCGCTGGTCTGGGAGGTCGTGTGCGGAGTGGACAACAACACCTACCGCAACCCCTGTGAGCTCCAGTGCGCGTGAGTGAATAAACTAGGTGCATTGCGATTGACAATGCAACGCTAGATTCTGTCGCGAGTTGGTGGTTTGCACTGGGATCTTGCGGCGAGCGATCATGCAGCAGCTCCAGAGTATCTCCGTCTATCTTTCACCCGATTCCGTGCAGCTCAGTCATTTAAAGGGATACATTGTGAGGCGTCGTGATGTTAAAGCTTACTCTCCCCTTCCCCATCCCCAGTTATATCGTTCAGCCAAATGTTGCTTCGTGTGGTTGCCTGTTTTTGTCATTAAATATCACAAATGGACCTAGGTAAGACGCTACTATTGACAGTAACTTTGCTGACCTAGGTCAGTTTCTAGTATTGTCGAGTACGGATTTGAAAAAGACAACAGGCCTACATATTTTCCATCGAACTCGGTTCAGATTTGTCCACCCCCTCCCCAGCCCCCCCCCCCCGCAGTTTCTTTCATATGCGACCAAACCTAACCTTTGTCCTTCGACACTGTCTTTTGCACCAACACGATCTGTTTCTAAACGGTTCTGAATCATAACACTTCAGAAAAGAGAGATTTTTTTTCAAAGTCAGCATTTCCATGCCATGACGCAGACGACAATCATTAACAACGGCGTAACTCCACTACATTGGAAGTCATTGCAAAGCGGAGTTAGTGCCCTTGGCATACTCAGCAACAACCAGTGTCTCGCTTGTGCGGGTACAGCCTGAGAATTCAAGCCACAATGTACTCAGATATAATTTCAGACGTGAACAAATGAGTCGGTAGTGTGTCACATGGTATATAGTTATGAAAACACACGCGTAAAAATTATTTCAAATGAAGTTTACCACTGATATATAAAGAAAAAAAAAAAAAAACCTCCCCAAACTTTGCTGTTGTTTCTGTACGGCCACTGTACAATGGTATGAAGGAACCCAAAAATGGAAGACCCCGCAAAACAAATAATAATGGAGAAGTGGTGATGAATGTCGTTTTCTATTTACTTTCATATTGCTTGTCGAGAATAAAAATGTTACTGCAACATAATAGACCCAGAACAAATTTTTATTGTTTCAAACATGAGGCGATTTTTCATATACCGTCAAAATAATAATAATGATTTAAAAAAAAAAAAAAAAAAAAAGACTGAATGAAGATGTTCACTTTATTCAATGACGGTGCAGATTGTTGTGTTTTTGGAGTTGATGCTCCATTTCCCTGAAAGGATCTAATTTTAAATTCGGTAGTTTTTTTTTTTTCTTTCAAATTCGTGACAAGTTCCACGCTTGTCTTGTCGCTTGTTTCTTTGTCTTTCTGTGGTGTTGAGTCACGTGATCATGTCACGTGTATCTGCAGGAAGGTGAGTTTAGCCAGTTACGGTCACTGCCCGTGCCGGTGCTTGAAGAACAAAAGATGGGTCTGTGGCAAAAATGGCGTCTCCTACATGAATGAGTGTCTGCTCAACTGTGCGTGAGTATGGACCCAAATTGTTGAATTACATAGGGCCCAACCAGGTGTTTTTGCTGTGTTGTTTAAACCTAGGTTGTCTGCTGTGTTGTTTAAGCCTAGGTTGTTTGTTGTGTTGTCTAAACCTAGATTTGTTGTGTTGTTTAAACTTAGGTTGTTTGCTGTGTTGTTTAAACTTAGGTTGTTTGCTGTTGTTTAAACCTAGGTGTTTTTGCTGTGTTGTTTGAACTTAGGTTGTTGCTGTGTTGTTTAAACTTAGGTTGTTTGATGTGTTGTTTAAACTTAGGTTGTTTGCTGTGTTGTTTAAACTAAGGTTGTTTGCTTTGTTGTTTAAACCTAGGTTGTTTGCTGTGTTGTTTAAACCTACTTTGTTTTGCTGTGTGTTGTTTTAAACCTAGGTTGTTTGCTGTGTTGTTTTTAAACCTAGGTTGTTTTGCTGTGTTGTTTAAACCTAGGTTGTTTTGCTGTGTTGTTTAAACCTAGGTTGTTAAGCTGTGTTGTTTAAACCTAGGTTGTTGAGCTGTGTTGTTTAAACCTAGGTTGTTAAGCTGTGTTGTTTAAACCTAGGTTGTTAAGCTGTGTTTGTTTAAACCTAGGTTGTTGAGCTGTGTTTTTTAAACCTAGGTTGTTAAGCTTAGTTTTTAAAGCTAGGTTGTTGTTTGCTTAGTTGTTTAAAGCTAGGTTGTTTTCTGTGTTGTTTAAAGCTAGGTTGTTGAGCCGTGTGTTTTTTAAACCTAGGTTGTTTTCTGTGTTGTTTAAACCGAGGTTGTTGAGCCGTGTTTTTAAACTTTAGGGTGTTTTGCTGTGTTGTTTAAACTTAGGTTGTTTTGCTGTGTTGTTTAAATCTAGGTTGTTGAGCTGTGTTGTTTAGACCTAGGTTGTTGAGCTGTGTTGTTCAGACCTAGGTTGTTGAGTTGTGTTGTTCAGACCTAGGTTGTTGAGCTGTGTTGTTCAAACCATAGGTTGTAGAGCTGTGTTGTTTAGACATAGATTGTTGAGCTGTGTTGTTTTTATACCTAGGTTGTTGAGCTGTGTTGTTCAGACCTAGGTTGTTTTGCTGTGTTGTTCAGACAAACGTTGTTGAGCTGTGTTGTTTAGATCCTAGGTTGTTAAGTGTGTTGTTCAGATCTAGGTTTATGAGT
>JADBJO010000774.1:412292-432292 GCA_016801955.1 Conus betulinus | reverse complement strand
AGTTTATTATCCCAGAAGGTCCGGCAAAGGACCGAAATATTGAATCAGAGGAAAAACAAAAACAAAAACAAAAATCAGAATAACAAAAAGAACCCAACAACAAAACAAAACAAAAACAAAAAGCCCCAACAACCTCCCCCCGAAGAAAACAACCAAACAAAAAAGACAAAAAAAAAAAACCAAAAAACAAAAAAAAAAACAACACCCCCCCCCCCCCCCCCCCCCCAAAAAAAAAAAAAAAAAACCCGAAACGACACAGTTCTGTCTTTTTCCCACTTATATAAATGGGGAAAATGTGTGTGCGTGCGTGCATATCTCTCTCTCTCTCTCTGTGTGTGTGTGTGTGTGTGTGTGTGTGTGTGTGTGTGTGTGTGTTCGTGCTCGTGCTTATGCGCTTTTATTAATTCTGAAAAAAACGTGTCTTCATCTCTTACAAATGTAATGAATGACTGACTGATAAGCACATTCATGTTCGTTTTTTGTTTTTGTTTTTTTTTGTTGTTTTTTTTTGTTTGTTCTTGTTTAAACCACACATCAGTTTCTCCATTGATGAGATGATGAAATGACAGTACGCTAATGATGCTTTCCTATTGGCTTTTTTCTCTGTCAGATGTCTTCACATTAATTTTCAGACGTGTGGCGCTGCTGCATGAAGGACCATGTGTGGGGCTGTACTAGCTAAACTATCGATCAGAACCACTGCCCTGGTTCCCCACTACACTCAGCATCAAAGACAAATCCTCCGGCCCTACAACACGCTCTTATACTTCAGCACGAGAGAACGACTTGGTAGACAGAAAGACAACGGTGATGTGTGACAGCAGGGAACGGCGAGGGAGGACGGGGGTGAGGGGGGTGTGGACATGTGGAGATGGGGAGATGTGACGGATGGGGAGGAAGGGTCAGGGACGAGGAGGAGGAGGAGGAGGGCGAGGGGGAGAAGTTAGTTCACACACGCAAATGACTCCGCTGTTAATTAACAATTGTGGTTTCTGGTTCCAAAAACCATGGTGGTGGTAGTGATACTAAGTGGGAGATAGGTCAAGAAAATGGGTCAGTCATTATATGTTTTTTTTTTTTAATTATTGCCGTTGTTTTTATTGTTATTATTATCATTTTTATTATTATCACCATTATCATTATTATCATCATTACTATGTTTTCTTTTATTATGATTATGTTTATTATTATTATGTTTACCATTATTGTTACCATCATCATCATCATCATCATTTTCATTATATTATCATCATTATCATTAATATCATTATTGTCATCGTCATAATCATCATCACTAATATAATCATGAATATTATTATCTATTATTACTATTATTATATCGTTGTTATTATTATTATTACTACTGTTATAATCTTTCATTTCTGGTTCGTTTGTGTGATGGTTTTTTTGAAGTTTTGTCGTGTTCATCAAGTACCATTGTTGAAAACTGATCGGTTTTGATGTATTCCTTATATTGAACATCAGCAGGCATCAGTACTGATGTTCGTTATGCTCTTTATTAACCAAGTGACGTAAGCACTGTGATAGTCAGTGGGCAATGGAGACCTCAGCAGTGAAAGGGCCAATGCGTAGTTTAGGCGTTTGTGGAAATATCCTGCACGTTCACCCCCCATCTGTCCCGTCCCCACCCCATCTCTAGGTCTCACCCCCATCCTCCCCCCCACCTAAGCCACATCTCTCGTCCTCCTCGACTGCAACATTTCCATGCGTTATTTTCTCTTTCATTCGTACTTCACCAAAGTGTACGTACTTATCAATACATAGTCACAGCTGCTGGGGATCGCTTTCTATTTCTGTTGTTGTCATTATCATTTTTATTCCCATTATTCTTGGTTTTGTTGGTATGATGATGATGATAATTACTACTACTACTACTACTACTATTATTATAATTATCATCATCATCATCGCTATCATTATTATCGCTATTGCCACCATCATCATTACCATTATAGGTAGTAATATTAGCATCATCCTCATCATTATGATTATCATTGTAATTTTTACCATTATTGAGAGTATTTTCAGCGCCTGTCCTCGGACTGAGATCAGTGGGTCAAAATCTATCAGTCCACGCTCTATTTTACACAACAGGCTACCTACCTGGGTAGAGCCGACTGAAAAGCTACCCGCTGGCGCCATATTCTGTAGTTTCCCATTCATTCAGTAGTACATCAGTCACTCATTCTTTTGATTTTCCACAGAGGATGCACGCTATGTCAACCATACCCACGGCCGTACTGGCCTTTTCTTTCTAAAGTTGGTATTGGGATTTTTGAGGGTGTGTAAAATGTTATGCGTATGTTCACACAGAGATCTCCAGTTTATAGTCTCTTTCGAAGGGCTTTTCGAGAAATGGAGTCAGAACTACTGTTAACTCCAAGGGGAAAATCTTCCTGTACTGAAGTGGCCGTTCGGAGATTTGAAACCACAATCCCAGGATTACAAGTTGTGCGCTATACCATCTGAGTTATTCCGGTTCATAGGGTAATATTTCTGAACAGTGCCCCATAATAAGTGAAAGCATCAGATGTTGTTTCAGTTTGTACACAGATAACACTAATTCTAACTTTTGGAACCGGAACCAGTATCAGCAACAGATCTGGTGTTACAAGTCAAGAAAATGTAACTTACATCTTGAGGGAAATCGAACAGAAATGATACTTAAAATTTGAAAATTACAAAACTCATGGGAAATTAAACAGAATACATGTATTCAGAGTTAAGAAATTTATACCATATAAGAATTCATTAGAAATTTAAGAAATAATGTATATTACGAGATAGTAAATAGAAGCAATATTCAAAGTTAGAAAATCTCAAAATTTCCTAGAAGTTTCAAAACTTTTCGCCAGTGTTGGACGGTCCTATGTTTTGGGCATTTTACCACTGATTAGTTAGGTTTCCAACACTGTAACATCATGCGTTGGGCTTAATTAATTATGTTCTTCAGTATTATAAAGAATATGAAATATAACAATCGATTCAGCCATTTTTTTTTCAGATCCCATGAATATTGTTCAACAGGCCTACCGTTAGTCAGCATGAAATGCTGCCCAAGATATTCAGATTATGAAAACAAAAATCCTGTATTGTTGTTCTGTTAAGTATAATGATCGTACACTTTTACGTAGTACAAAATATGTCATAACTATCACTTTCACGTAGTACAAAATGTCATAACTATCAGACACAGGTCGTTTGTAATCATTTTTTTTTTTATCATCACCAAATGAGACCTTAACATTTTTTCGGGGTTGTTTATTGGAATGCATTTGCATGTGTTGGAAAAAAAAAATTCTTTCGCTCTCTCATTCCCCACTTCAAAAGCTTTCTAGCATTTCTGAAAACTGAATTAAAAAGAAATACACAATGATGTTGTTGGTTCCATTGGCGTCTCAGATTATTCTACATATTTTGAACAACTTTTGTGACATGATCTTGGACGGAAAGCTTTTTACGGGAAGAAAATATGAAAGAGAATGTTCACTATCGTTCGTGTTGATCGTTGCAAGTATGGGGTTTGTAGTTAGTATGATTATTTTATCTTGATAAATCTTGTATAGATGGTTGCAGGGGTCAATATGTAAGCTATCATGACAGCTGACAAGACCTGGGCAATAAAAGGAAATGTTTTTTTTCAAAGTTTAAGATTATTAATTGTTGACAAAATTATAGTCTACAACTGAATTTTTGTGGGGATGAACACAAATGTTGGTCATATATTTGATAACATATGCAGTTTTTGCATATTTCATTGGTCACGAAATTTTATGCTACTGTGATTATTGGTGCCATATTCAATGAAAATTGTTTGTGACTTTAGCGTCTCATTGTTCTTTCTTTCCATTTTTTTTTTTCTTCTTTTTAACTTTCACACAGTCTTCCAAAACTTCACCATGCCAATCATTTTCTGTCAATTCTTAGGGGCAACAACGAATAAACAGTTCATGCAGACCCTATCAGATGTTTGTGGATTGTGGTGTGTTATGGATGAAATGGCTATGTTTGGTGTACCTTATGACTGACTGAGCCTAAAGCTGTTCATAGAAATTCTGTTGTGTGGCGTCCGGTAGTGACACAATGGGATCGGCCAGGGAGCAGTTATATCCCTTGGCGCCCTAAAGAATGCCTTGTGCGTGCCAGCACCCTATGACAACATAGCGCAGACTTCCAAGGGTGGTACAGGAATGCTCCCGGCTGTTTGTTTTGGCAGTTGAGGACAGTAGTTCCCTGGGTGCCACTGGCACTTTAGGGTGCGTCTTTTTGCTTTCGATACAAAGTTGCTGTTGCTGACAGCAGCCATGGAACTGAGAGTCAGCGTCACAACTCGGATGATGTGGGAGTTGGATGGTCCCAGAACTATGTAAGCCTACGTGGGGTGTTTTGGTCTCGACCGCTTCTTTTGCGGAGTTGTTGAGTGTGCTAGGGGATTAGTTGGGAAGACTGAAGCCACACACCAGTTTTTGGATGAGAGGGTTGCTCTCTCATGTCCCTGTCCAGCAATGCAGGTGTCCGCCTCTCTCGGGCCTGGTTGACAACGTGATGAGCCGTGATGTAGCCAGCATGGTCAGCTGAGCCACAAACAACGTGACTTGACAGCAGGATATGATACGAAAGGAAGGAAGAGTCTAGTCCTGTTGTGTAGTGTCGTCTCAGAATGGAACTCACGGCATCAACTTACCCTGCCTCATTGATCCTCATCGATATAAGCACCAGGTTGTGGGGCACGTCATGCTCCACCTCCATGCCCGTGGCCAGTCCGTGTCAGTCTTCGGCTCCTTCAAGTTCATGGGAACTGTTGTCGTAGGTGGAAACGTCCTCATGAGAGAAAGGACTGTGTGTGTGTGTGTGTGTGTGTGTGTGTGCTCATTTCGGGTAACTCAACAACTAATCAGTTATTGCCGTCAGGGCACGCTGACCTCTGTTGCCATCTTCTCTGCACATCTATGTCCTTGCCGAGTCCGTGAAATCGTCAAGTTCATGGGTACTGTCGTTGGATGGACGTGGTGGCACGGACAGCAAGCGGTTGTCGTCGCCGGTAGGGGAGCTTACTAGGTATTGACGGTGTTTAATGGTGCCTATTCTGACCCAGCATAAGTAAGATACTATAGCGCCTTGCGTATGTTAGAAAGAACAGGCACCATTGAACACCTATAGCAACTTGCCCAAGTTGGACCAGAACAGGCACCACTGAACACCTATAGCAACTTGCCCAAGTTGGACTATAGCAGGCACCACTGAACACCTATAGCAACTTGCCCAAGTTGGACCAGAACAGGCACCACTGAACACCTATAGCAACTTGCCCAAGTTGGACCAGAAACAGGCATCACTGAACACTATCGAAGTGACTCAGCAGCAGTGGGAAGTTGGGGGTGGGGGTGTGTGCCTCCTGACCACTTGATATTCATTGCTGCCGATGGAATTGGGAGAGGACTGGGTGTGTGCTACGTTGGCAGAAGCTGGAATGAGGGATGTGGGAAGAACGCCACGCTACAGAATATAAGATGGCGAAAAACGAACTGAGTACTCGTATAGGTGTTCCATGATTTCTTCCACACCATCAACATTTTAGTTCGAGCAAAGTGTTCTACACTAAGAGTATGCATGAGAAGACGCATACACGTGCATGTGTGAGCGTGCACGCTATATGTGCGCATTCTTTCACACCCTGAGCGTGCATGTGTGTATGTTAACATTTACGGTTAGAGGCTGCATGTGTGTGTGCGTGTGTGTGTGTGTGTGTGTGTGTGTGTGTGTGTGTGTGTGTGTGTGTGCTTGCGTCTGTGCATGTGTGTGTCATTTATGTGTATGCGTGTGTTCGTTTGTTCACTTTTACATTTTTGGCCTGTTGTACATGTTGTTACAACATGTACAACAGGCCAAATATGCACATGTCCCATGCACACGCACACACCTTGAAAACCAACACAGCTTCAAATTCAGATTTCATATGTGTAATATGTAAAAGCAAATTGCAGGCATTCACACATGACGGAAGACGCCACCTTTTTTCTGTCCAAAATTAAGAAAATCTCATTCTATATTTACATGTGGTCTTCATGCCATCCGGATACATGTCGAAGGAAATCGTCCAAATACCACATAAACACAAGTCATTAGGAACTGAAGTGTAGGAAAAGTTGAGTTTTATTATCATAGCCCAACCAACCAAACACAAGAAGGCCATTTTCGGACTCCCACCATGTAGAGACAGGGGGAAGAGGGTGGGGGGAGGTTCCATCCTGAAAAAGCAACAAACAACAAAAAGACAAGAAGACATCAATTCATAACACAAAAGATAAACTATTAACATTCTGAACTCTCGCCAAGTCGGACATGTACTTGGATTTCTTTTTGAACAGGGTATTGACAAATTCATCGATTATAAAGCAATCATGCATGAAAACGTGTCTTTTTCTTTTTGAATAGGATATTGACAATTTATCGATAATAAAACAAAAATCATACATGAAAATGTGTCATTTTACACACCAAAGGGTAGGAAAATGTCTTTAAATTTCGAATTCATGCAGAAATCTGCTGAATCTGACTACAGATAATGTTTGTGATTGCTCACACTGTAACATTGGAAACATTCCGAGAGCCTGGAAAACGATTGCATACATTTGATATCAAGGGAGCGAACTCTCAGGAGTTTACTAAGGCGGACAAGACTAGGCCATGCTGACAGCATCAGTCAGTCTGCTGGACAATTCATTTCCAGTTTAAATACAACAATACCAATATGCAAACTAAATAAACAAAGACGTTAAAGAGGTCTTTTTGGGCATGTAAACATTGCAGAAGGAAAACTAGTGTTCAGTCTTGGCACTGTACACTATTGTTACCTTCCTAGACACCAAATTACAACAGCAGCATCTGAGATATGAATCATATCTACTCTCAGCACTCCCTTTCACTAACTCTCGAGTATCATTTAGGAGCAATTTTTCTCGTTCCATACTGACTCGTCACTTTGTGTGTCTGGTCAAGAGTAAGAGTGTATGATTGGCGTACTCAGTCTGTCTCAACTTAATTCTAATCCCATACTTTTTTTCTTCTTTTTTCATCACCATCCAGGCCCAAGTCTGACCCTGCTTGTGGATTTGTTTTAGTGAGTATATGATCAGGAAGGCTGAGATGCTTCTTTTCTTTTTCTTTTCTCAGGATGCGTGACACGAGATACCTTCCCTTCATCCCTACCACTGTGTCTGTATTCCTCTTGCTTTCTGTCTCGCCATCTTTCCTGATCACGTCTGATCCTACCCTCTAAATTCATTTTAGTGTAAAATATAAAGGGTGTGTGAAATCTTTCAACCTGTGTTATGATGTGGACTTCTGAAGTCTACCCTGCACTTCATTAAGTGCCATGCTATGACACAAACTGACAAAAAAACAACAACAAAGAATGAAGATGGAGTTACACTACGGCACGTGATTTCCGTAAGGGAAGCAACTAGCATTGGGCAACAACAAAAAAGTGCAATACAAAGCATTAAAATAGAAGACGATGCTAGCAATGGATCACAACATAGAGCTGCTCCACACCTCGCTATAAAGGGAAATAAAGCAAGGCATGACAATGGACTACACGACACAATGAAGTACAGGACGATCATGCTGAACACTGCAACAGTTACAACTGTTTAACACTGTACAACACTATGTAGTGCTGTGTTATGTAATGTAAGACACAATCATTCGGTGAATATAGAGCAATGCGATATACTTGTAATAATAATTCAGTGTATGCAGAGCAATGCAGTATACTTGTAACAATCATTCAGTGTATGTAGAGCAATGCACTATAACACAATACAGCCAGGAAACTACCTGCATTCCTAACACAATGCAAGACAGAATGCAGTGCGTGACAACACGAAATACTGCAACACAACACACTTGTGGGCAGACATCGCCTCCCTTGGTAAACCAAACACCTTGATCTGTGAACTGACAATTTCCGTCATTAACCAGAGTTTGGAGCGCACAGTTTACAACCAGAAGCAAAACGTGGTGCCTAAATATGGCTGTAGTGCCTGCACAAAACGACCACGTCGAATTACGATCACTTTCTGGTGCCTAAACAAGACCTGCTTTTCTTCACAACAACCAAGGGAAAGTGATTGATGGAACTGTCAACTGTTGCAAACAAATGCTTGGTCCTTAAATGTTACTACACTTTGGTGAAAACTTGGCAAAGTGGCATGACAAATTGCAGCCCAATCTGAGGCAGACCATAAGCCGAACTGTGTGTCTTACAAACTCCTAGAGCTTACATACAAGGTGATTTCATTTCAGTATTGTTGACAAAATCAAACAGTTCTCATTTACTTCTATGTGCTACCACTGTCTGGCAATGACCTCTTAGAATACTCTTCATTGGTGTCATATGAACTCAATTCAGAGTACATGTTACTGGCTGAACTAACTCTTAAACAAACACAGAAAGAACCGGATGGATTAAACCTACAGCAATCAGCAAACAACATACAAGTACAAAGTAATTAGCAACGTAAACAAGTCTGGGACTGGTTATGTTCAATATGTGGTCTCTCTCAAATTTCATAACAACGACATCTAATTCTCAAGCAATCCATGACATGAACAAGTCATGGACATAAACAAAATTCCTGACATTAACAGAGATGAATCGAACTGGAAGCTGCCAATCTACGGTCGGTCAAAGGGGGTAAGGAATGTTTTGACCGTGGTTATCTCCCCTAAAGCTTGAGGGCGACGCGGTTGGCCTGTATCTTAATGGCAGGGCTCTCGATGTCGGCTTTGCTCTGCACCAGCTGCAGTTCCATGGCAGCCATGCCTGGCTTCTCTCTCTGGGCCCTTTGTCTCTGCTGGTGACAGAGAGGAACATACACACACACACACACACATACACGCACATATCACACACACTAATGCATGTATGGGTATGTTACACATACAACAATGAAAAAGAATACATAACCATTCGTGCGTGTACCACCCTCCCCTACACACACGCATACAGAGAGAGAGAGAGAGAGAGAGAGAGAGAGAGAGAGAGAGAGAGAGAGAGAGAGAGAGAGAGAGAGAGAGAGAGAGAGAGAGAGAGAGAGAGAGAGAGAGAGAGAGACACCACCCACGGCTGTGCAAGGCCATATACAAGAAAATGAACAAGTGAAAAACGTATACACACACACACACTCGCGCACACGCACGCGCTCGCGCGCGCACACACCACACCACCCACACACACACACACACACACCGTTGGCAAAAGCTAGCGTTCTGGCCATCACTGCCTGGACTGTGGCCACCGTTTTCTCCAGTGCTGACTGAAACAGACCAGTTGTCTGTCATTAAACACTCCAGAGCTGACTGAAACAGACCAGCTGTCTGTCATTAAACACTCCAGAGCTGACTGAAACAGACCAACTGTCTGTCATTAAACACACTCCAGAGCTGACTGAAACAGACCAGCTGTCTGTCATTAAACACTCCAGTGCTGACTGAAACAGACCAGCTGTCTGTCATTAAACACTACAGAGCTGACTGAAACAGACCAGTTGTCTGTCATTAAACACTACAGAGCTGACTGAAACAGACCAGTTGTCTGTCATTAAACACTACAGAGCTGACTGAAACAGACCAGTTGTCTGTCATTAAACACTCCAGAGCTGACTGAAACAGACCAGCTGTCTGTCATTAAACACTCCAGAGCTGACTGAAACAGACCAGCTGTCTGTCATTAAACACTCCAGTGCTGACTGAAACAGACCAGTTAGTTGTCTGTCATTAAACACTCCAGTGCTGACTGAAACAGACCAGCTGTCTGTCATTAAACACTCAGTGCTGACTGAAACAGACCAGTTGTCTGTCATTAAACACTCCAGTGCTGACTGAAACAGACCAGTTGTCTGTCATTAAACACACTCCAGAGCTGACTGAAACAGACCAGTTAGTTGTCTGTCATTAAACACTCCAGAGCTGACTGAAACAGACCAGTTAGTTGTCTGTCATTAAACAGTAGAATTCAAGGGCATGCACTTTACAGACCGATTTAACGAATCGTTGAATATTACGAAAAAGGACGTCATCTATTGTCTGATTGATCGGCGTATCATCTTGACCTTTGGAAAAAGCTTACTAGAATGGATCAAATTATGTTCCGTTGAACATAACAAAAGTGAATCAGCAGCAGTGCTGCGTTTCCTCCAGTGGGTTGCCTCATGGAGACCTGAGTGACATGGCAGCAGTGCTGCGTTTCCTCCAGTGGGTTGCCTCAAGGAGACCTGAGTGACATGGCAGCAGTGCAGCGTTTCCTCCAGTGGGTTGCCTCATGGAGACCTGAGTGACATGGCAGCAGTGCAGCGTTTCCTCCAGTGGGTTGCCTCATGGAGACCTACGTGACATGGCTGCAGTGCTGCGTTTCCTCCAGTGGGTTGCCTCATGGAGACCTAAGTCAGATGGCTGCAGTGCTGCGTTTTCCTCCAGTGGGTTGCCTCATGGAGACCTAAGTCAGATGGCTGCAGTGCTGCGTTTCCTCCAGTGGGTTGCCTCATGGAGACCTGAGTGACATGGCAGCAGTGCTGCGTTTCCTCCAGTGGGTTGCCTCATGGAGACCTGAGTGACATGTCAGCAGTGCTGCGCGTTTCCTCCAGTGGGTTGCCTCATGGAGACCTGAGTGACATGTCAGCAGTGCAGCGTTTCCTCCCGTGGGTTGCCTCATGGAGACCTAAGTGACGTGGCAGCAGTGTAGCGTTTCCTGTAGCGGGGTTCGTCTCCTAGCGGTCTGACAAGGGACTGCTCCCTGTGGACTGCCGGTGAATGGACCTGGGATGGGTGTACCTCAGTGTGGCTGTGTGAAGGGGTGGCCAGAAGGAGTGGAGCCTGGGAGTAATGCCAGTGAAGGGGCACGGAAAGAAGAGACAGAAAAAAAACAAACCAACAAACAGACAGACAACGCAAATAAACCACCATACAAATACAAAACAGGCAGGAAAATGAGACAGAAAAAAAACAACAAACAAACAAACAGACAAACGCAAATAAACCACCACACAAATACAAAACAGGCAGGAAAATGAGACAGAAAAACAAACAAACAAAACAGACAAAGCAAATAAACCACCATACAAATACAAAACGAGCCAAAGTTTTTTTCAGTTGAAATCAAGTCTTTCTTTCAATGTTTTTTTTTCTCAGATCACGTAACATTTCTGAAAATGCACAAGTTTTTGTGTACATTTTGGTTGCAATATTTACCTACAATCATTTCAACGGCAAATATCCAGACTGGTTCCCGATTCCTTTAAAAGTTCAAAAAAATCTGGTTGTGTACGGTGTGAGAGCAAGTGCTTGGGGGGCGGAACGAGCAGCACGGAGAGGGTGAGGGTGGGTATGCCATGTGCGAGTGGATGGGAGGCGAAAATTTTGAGAACATTTCCCGATAAACGTTTCCTGAGCGAGGCAGGAAAATCTCTCTGCGTTCTTCACCATCTGAGTGAGCACACCCGTGCAGTGAAGAGCGCGCACAATGATTACTCATTTCTGAATGATGTAGGTGTGTGCACACCCACACTTCTTATATAGGAAAATTGAAAGACAGATAGAAAGAAACGATTTCAACTGAAAGGAACTCTTGCCCAAACCTATCCTAATATGTGGATGTGGGTATATCCACATATGCTGTGAGTTTGCGCACACTCCTACAATTTACGGTAATTTCCTATTATTTCCTTCTTTGTTTATTTTTCAAAACAAAGAACACACAGTAAACAAGTAGGATAACTTCTGCTCCCATAAGAAAACCTGACACAGAGTAACGTTCACTCAGGACTGGCACAGCCTTTATACGTGAATAAAGTCCGACAAATACAAAGACGAACAATCTACTGTTCCCTGCCTCATTCCTTTTCAAGACCATATATTGGGACAGACAATGGGCGCACAGGATAACGATGAAAGTCAGGAAAGTTTTCCGTCACTAAGAACGATAAGTGCGCAAGTTCTGACCGTCTGAAACCATGTCTAGATGCACAGCCACACACGGCGTTCAGAAAGGGTTAAAAAGAAAAAAAGAAGACAAAAGAATCCCGTCCCCATGGCCACAGTGCAGAGACTCAAAGCCGCACAGTGGCAACACTACCTTGATGCTTACAGCCCTGAGTGGCCCTTTGCGGTCGGCTGGGCTGTAAGCAACAGTCTCTCTCTCTTATCTTACCTTGATGTTTACAGCCCTGATGTGGCCCTTTGCGGTCGGCTGGGCTAAAACCTACATGGTCTATCTGATCTCACCTTGATGTTTTCCGTCCTTGTGGAGCCAGGTCAGGAGGGAGCAGGCAAACAGGTCACCCGTGCCAACAAAGGTGGCGTCCACCCGGGGTATCTCCAGGCTGTACACGTCCCGCCCGCTCTCTGCCAACAGCAGGTGTAATGGATGATGATGATGATAATGATGCACGTTTCTTGGGTGGGGGGTGGGGGTGTGATAGGAGGGGGAAGGGTGTGAGGGGGGGGGGGGGGGGGGAAGAGGGGGATCTCAGAGAAAGAGAGACTCCATGGCACGGTGATTGGCAAAGTCATCGTTATCATCGTCGTTGAGTTGTTCCACATCATCGAGGCGTGGCTGTCTTCATCATTATTATCACCTTGGAGTCCAGACGACTTACTATCTTATGATTAACTAATCACACGACAACATGACGTACATATGAACACATACATACACATATGTATGCGCACACACACACACACACACACACACACACACACACACACACACAAACACACGCACACATACACGCATACTCACACGCAATTTCAGTTTCAGTTTCATCAAGGAAGCGTCACTGCGTGCGGATTAGTCCATATACGCTACACCGATTCTGCTAAGTTCTGAGACCATACTACGCATGATTTGAAGCTAAAAAAAAAAAAGAGACAATTGAAGAAGAGGGTATCGAGGCTACAACTCAGCGGATGTCTGACCTACGCATTAGCCCTATGCGCTGGTCAGACCTTGAGATGCTCACACGTACGCACATATACACACAAAGCCACATTCCACAAAGCCAGACACAAAAGCTGTGAAGACGTTGGGGGGACAAAACTGCATCATTCAATGTTGGGAAAGGACACAAATCGTCATCATCATCATCATCATCATCATCATCATCATTACAATCATCATCACCATCATCATCATCATCATCATCGTCATCACCATCATCATCATCATCATCATCATCATCAACACCATCATCATCAACACCATCATCATCATCATCATCATCATCATCATTACCACCATCATCACCACCACCACCACCATCATCACCATCACCATCATCATCATCATCATAATCATCATCATCATCATCATCATCCATACAGTGACCTGTGTGACAGATGGCCAGAGCCAGGAGGTGGTCCTGGTGTCCCAGGTCAGAGCTGCTCACGACCACAGTGCCCATCATCATCATCATCATCATCATCATCACCATCATCATCATCATCCATAAAGTGACCTGTGTGACAGCTGGCCAGAGCCAGAAGGTGGTCCTGGTGTCCCAGGTCAGAGCTGCTCAGGACCACAGTGCCCACGCCTCTCTTGTGAAGCTGCTCCATGGCCGACAACGCCTCCGCCTCCGTGCTCACCTGTCTGTCTGTCAACAGTCTGCCTCACACACACACACACACACACACACACACACACACACACAACACACACAAGCAAGCACGCACGCAGGCACATAGGCACGTTCTCTCACAAACAAGTCAAGTCAAGTCAAGTCAAGTAAACTTTATTATCTCAATTTGAGAAATTAATTTGTGGTCACACACATTCACAACAAATAAACAATAATTTAGCCACATTACCCATTTTCTCACATATGACATACATTCATATAGAGGAATTTGGATTTCAATTAAACATCTTCTCGGTTCATGAAATCAATGGACAGGGGAATAAAACTTTGTTTAAATCTGACACTTCTGCATTTAACCGATCGATATCTTCGTCCTGACTGAAGAAGGTCATACTGATTTGCAAGGACGTGGGTCTGGTCACACGTAATCTTCTTCGCTTTACAACTAACACGGCATCTGTATAGCTCACTCAGACTTTTTTGTCTCTCACCAACGATTTTTCCTCCCACGTTCACCACTTTCTCAAGCACATTTCTGCTCTTCACAGTCAACCCACCATACCAACACATAAATGAGAAAGTTAGAACAGATTCCAAGAAGCATGAATAAAATGTCCGAAGAATGTCAGTATTCACATGAAATGATCGCAGCTTGCGAAGACAATATAATCTGGTTTGACATTTTTTGTGGACATACTCAACATGGGATTTAAAATTCAGCTTATTATCTATAAAAGTTCCTAAATATTTGTATGATTCAACACGTTCTACTTCAGAACCTTTGATAAAAAGTGGTGGTACAGCTTTTGGATTCTTTCTAAAATCAATCAACATTTCTTTCGTTTTTGTTACATTCAGATCAAGATAGTTATGATCGCACCAGTCAACAAATCTTTGAACCTCCTTGAAGTAAACAGAATCAGAGTTGGAAAGATCCACAAGTGCTGAGTCATCTGAATATTTAATGTACAAAGTTGAATCACTTCCTAAACATACATACATACACACACATTCATCCAGTTTGCATTGGAGAAGGCAACACAGTTCAACTCTCTCTCTATCTCTCTCTCCGTCTCGCACATGCAGGCACACGTGCCGGCACATGAGCTGCGCGCATGCGCGCACTCACACACACACACACACATCCACAAGCATACACAATACTCAGGCAAGCGCCCACGCGCACACATACACACACACGCGCGCGCACGCGCAAACACCCACAGAGAATGGAAAACAGAGAGGGTGAGAGTGAATGAGAGAGAGAAAGAAAACGAGGCAGACATGCCGACAGAGAGAGACAGGCTGAGACTGTGAGGGAATGAGGGAGACAGAGAGAGAGAGAGAGAGAGAGAGAGAGAGAGAGAGAGAGAGAGAGAGAGAGAGAGAGGGAGAGAGAGAGAGAGAGAGATGACAGAGCGAACAAAAGGAGCTGGACAGAGGGTCAGACAAACGCACAGCCCAACACTCACTCTAGCTCATACTGGTTGGGTGTCAAGATGTTTGCCAGAGGGACAATGATGTCTCTGTAGGGCTGCACCAAGTCTGCGGGGACATACTGCACAATACATAGCACACAGCATAGTACACACACACACACACACGCACACAGAGGCACAGACACACAGACAGACACACAGAGGGACAACGATGTCTCTGTGTGGCTGCACCAAGTCTGCTGGGACATACGGCACAACACACAGCACACAGCATAGTACACACACACACACACACACACACACACACACACACACACACACACACACACACACACACACAGAGGGACAACGATGTCTCTGTAAGGCTGCACTAAATCTGCAGGGACATACTGCACAACAGACAGGATAGCACACACACACACACACACACACGCACACACACACACACACACACACACAGAGGGACAATGATGTCTCTGTATGACTGCACCAAGTCTGCAGGGACATACTGCACAACAGACAGCACACAGCATAGTACACACACACAGAGGCACAGACACACAGAAAGACAGATAGACAGACAGACAAAAAGACAGACACACACACACACACACACACACACACACACACACACACACACACACACACACAGGGACAATGATGTCTCTGTTGGGCTGCACTAAATGTGCAGGGACATACTGCACAAGAGACAACACACAGCATAAAGCACACACACACACACACACACACACACACACACACACACACACACACAGGGGACAATGATGTCTCTGTAGGGCTGCACCAAGTCTGCAGGAACATACTGCACGCACGCACGCACGCACGCACGCACGCACGCACGCACGCACGCACGCACGCACACGCACACACAGGGACAACGATGTCTCTGTAAGGCTGCACTAAATCTGCAGGGACATACTGCACAACAGACAGGATAGCACACACACACACACACGCACACACACACACACACACACACACGCACACACACACACACACACACACACACACAGAGGGACAATGATGTCTCTGTATGACTGCACCAAGTCTGCAGGGACATACTGCACAACAGACAGCACACAGCATAGTACACACACACAGAGGCACAGACACACAGAAAGACAGATAGACAGACAGACAAAAAGACAGACACACACACACACACACACACACACACACACACACACACACAGGGGACAATGATGTCTCTGTTGGGCTGCACTAAATGTGCAGGGACATACTGCACAAGAGACAACACACAGCATAAAGCACACACACACACACACACACACACACACACACACACACACACACACAGGGGACAATGATGTCTCTGTAGGGCTGCACCAAGTCTGCAGGAACATACTGCACGCACGCACGCACGCACGCACGCACGCACGCACGCACGCACGCACGCACGCACGCACGCACGCACGCACGCACGCACGCACGCACGCACGCACGCACGCACGCACGCACGCACGCACGCACGCACGCACGCACGCACGCACGCACGCACGCACGCACGCACGCACGCACGCACGCACGCACGCACGCACGCACGCACGCACGCACGCACGCACGCACGCACGCACGCACGCACGCACGCACGCACGCACGCACGCACGCACGCACGCACGCACGCACGCACGCACGCACGCACGCACGCACGCACGCACGCACGCACGCACGCACGCACGCACGCACGCACGCACGCACGCACGCACGCACGCACGCACGCACGCACGCACGCACGCACGCACGCACGCACGCACGCACGCACGCACGCACGCACGCACGCACGCGCACGCACGCAAGGTGGTTTTCAGATGGTCAAGGTATCAGTCTTTCGGACGAAACAAAATATGGTATATTCGGCGTGGATCTTTCTCACAGCACGACTTAAAGGCTTACGGTACCATGACACTAAGACTGACAACAACCTACTTTGAAAGGCACAAAACAAACAACGCAGAAACGAAAAAGCAAGGTAGGTGTACCTGACTACAGCGCCCGCATTTTATATTTTCACAAGAAAAATTACGCAGTAGAATGCTTTAGAGTACCATTAAATTGGCCGCCCAAACCATCAAAGCAGTAACTGTCAGGAGAAATTCGCCCCTTGGTACTTCGTCAATCATGATCGCCAGGGGAATTAAGTAGGCATTAAGGACACGGACCTTGATTCACCATAAGAAAGGCAACAGGTAAACCACAGCTCTGAAGGAAATAAAGACAGCAGTTCCAAGTGAGCAAGCCAACAACCTACGAGGCTAAACAAGCCTGTCATACACCAAAGTTTCAGTTTCATCAAGGAGGCGTCACTGCGTGCGGACTAGTCCATATACGCTACACCACATCCGCTAAGCTCCGAGATCATTCTGTGCATGATTTTCAGCTGATGGATAAATGAGTTTAATGACTAAGATGAGAGCTTTTAAGAAGGTCTTGTGGCTACGACTTAGCGGATTTCTGACCTACGCATTAGCCCAACGCGCTGGTCAGACCTTGGAATAATGGGAGCCGGAATAGCTCAGTTGGTAGAGCGCCGGACTCGTAATCTTGGTGATCCTGGGTTTGCGGGTTCGAACCTCCGCCGGGCCGCTTCTGTACAGGGGGATTTTCCCCTCGGAGTTAACATTGGTTCTGACTCCATTTCCCATACAGTCCTTCGAATGAGGCTATAAACCGAGGTTCCGTGTGTGAACGCACGCATAACATCTTGCACACATGTAAAATCCCATCACCAACTTTCGGAAGAGTAGGCCAGTCTGGCCGTTGATATTGATGACACATTACACATAGCATGCACCACGCGTGAGAAATGGAAAGAATGAAGGAAGTAAGAAAACTGAGCGAACGATATTGAACTATACTGACTGGATGACACGGGAAACGACTGAATGAAGCGCCAGCTGACAGCTCTTCAGCCGCACTACCCAGGTAGGCAGCCCGTTGTGTAAACGAGTGTGGATTGTAAAGCACTTAGAGCTAGGCCTTTGCCGAGAATAGGCGCTATGTTATTATTATTATATATATTATTATACTATTATTATTATTATTATTATTATTAATCCCACCTAGACTACCCCAAAGTCAGCACATCCCCACCCACCGACACACCAGTCACTCCACTTACCAAGTGTCCCGCATCGCCGTGAGCGAGAAGTGGTGTAACAGTGAGAACGTTAAAGTGCGTCGTCAAAGTGTGTACGCTGTCATGTTTTACAAGAAAGGATAAAATACTTGATTTATGCTACTGTAATATACCATCTGCATACAAGTGTGTTCAGCTCCCCCCTGTTGGTCAGTCTGATCACAATGCCATTCATCTCTTGCCAGCTTACAGACCAAAAGTGAAAACACAACCTATCACTAAAAAGCAAGTGCAGTGTTGGACACAAGAAAGTGTTGATGAATTACAGGCTTGTTTTGAATGTACAGATTGGATTTGTTTTGAAATTCTAGTTTTGACATTAACGAAGCCACCGATGTTATTTCCAGCTACATTTTTTCTTTCTGTGAACACATTGTACCTACTAAAAAACTATCAAAAATATTTCCCAACAACAAAAACTTGGGTTACAAAATCTCTGAAAATAACTCTAAATGAGAAAAAAAGAGCTTTTCAATCAGGCAATAAAAGCGATCGTAAGGTTGTACAAAAGAAACTGCAAACGGAGATTGAAGAATCAAAGAGAGCTTACAAGAGAAAAGTTGAAAACATGTTCCAGAATGGAAATATGCGAGATGCATGGAAAGGAATAAAGGTTTATCAGGTTCAGGTAAATGTTCAAACCAAAATATTAGTAACAAAAAAAACAGCAAAAGAACAGAAGCAATTTGCAGAAAAGCTGAACGATTTTTAGATTGATTTGATGATAAAGATTTTAGTAAAGAATTAAAGGAAGTGAAGGAAGAACTCCAAAGCAATGTTAAAAAAACGATGTTGATGGAAGTGATTCTGTTGTGATTGAGGAAAATGATGTTCAGTTGTTTTTCAAACGTTTAAATGTGAGAAAGGCAATGGGCCCTGATAATATCTGTGGAAAATTGTTGAAGGTGTGTGCTTCTCAGCTCTCCTATGTTTACAGTCGTTTGTTTACCTGGTCACTTAGAGAATGTATAATTCCTGTTTTATGGAAAAAAAATGCCACTGTATGTCCTGTTCCCAAAAAAACGCAACCCAAGCTGTTTAAATGATTACCGACCAGTTGCCCTCACATCTGTTGCAATGAAATGTCTTGAAAGAATGTCCTCCTCAGTTATGTTTAAAAAGATACTACACAGTACCAAGACCCGTTTCAGTTCGCATACCAACAGAACAGATCAACAGATGATGCCACACTCACACTTCTCCATCATGCTTTTTCACACCTCGAAAAACCTGCCTCCTTTGTACGCATTCTCTTTATTGATTTCTCATCAGCATTCAACACCATACAACCACATCTGATGGCAAAGAAACTCATTAACATAAATGTGGGTAACAAGCTCATTCTTTGGATAATTGATTTTCTTACACAGAGGACACAGTCTGTTCGATATCAAAGTGTTGTTTCGTCTTCCAGAGTCATTTCAACTGGCGCACCCCAGGGTACTGTTTTATCACCAGTGCTTTTTACTCTGTACACAAATGATTGTTCAGGAAGTGATTCAACTTTGTACATTAAATATTCAGATGACTCAGCACTTGTAGATCTTTCCAACTCTGATTCTGTTTACTTCAAGGAGGTTCAAAGATTTGTTGACTGGTGCGATCATAACTATCTTGATCTGAATGTAACAAAAACGAAAGAAATGTTGATTGATTTTAGAAAGAATCAAAAAAGTACCACCACTTTTTATCAAAGGTGCTGAAGTAGAACGTGTTGATCATACA
>JADBJO010000774.1:397292-399792 GCA_016801955.1 Conus betulinus | reverse complement strand
GAGAGAGAGAGAGAGAGAGGTGCACGCGCCTGTAAACATACACAGAGCACCACTGATGCATTGGCGCGCGCGCGCGCGCATATAGGCCTACACACACACACACACCACCACCACCACCACCACCACCACCATGACCAACAACAACAATAATAACAAACAACAAATCTTAATCAGAACGAGAGCGTTTGCGGATGTTGTTTCAGTTAGCACTTTCATGTTATTACTATGTGATTACAATGTCAACACCACTGCTATCCTTCAACAGTTCAAACGGAATCGCTGGAGAGGGGAGGCAGAGCAAACGATGGGTCAACAATACACAATTCTCGTTCAGACAGCGCGATAAAATCACATCAACATACCTTTGGAGGATATCAAAATGAATCATGTACCCAAACCGCAGGCTGTTATGTCAGCCCTGATTAAGAACAAAATGCGCAATCATATTCATCATGGATTCACCCATCGTTACTGTCAGATCAAAGATAAAAATGCCAAAGAAGATACAGATGGGAAAATAGATCTTGGGGAGGAAAAAAAAAAAAAAAAAAATCAGGGGAAGAAAACGCCGGCGTTTTCTTCCTACAACAGAGTTACCTTTCCTAAGTTTAGGTCCGTGTCAACGGTTACAGTTTATTTCCAAAGCGCAATATATTCTGTATTACACTAAATCTGCACCTGGCTTTTGTCAGAAGATCAGCCAGTACTAAAATTATTCATCGCACAGTCCAGCCCTTGACCCCTACCATACCTGATTCTGAGGCAGGTCTCGTATTCATTTCCTTTCCTGTGCAAGCACGATCTACTTGACCCTTCATTTGCCTGTCGTCTGCTAGACTTTTCATTCCAAAATCTTTGTGCCCTACCAATGGCACAGAAACAAACAAAACAAACAAACAAACAAAAAAAGTCCACAAGTCATGCATCGTTCTGCTATTTTTGCTGACGGATGGAATTGAATTAATTTACAGACCCCAAATTCCAGGATAGAATAATCAATTTCGCTTTTTTTTCCCCCACAGAGCCAGGGCGATTTTCACACCTGTTCCAACTTTGATCATTGCTGTCACCCTGAACTCTGACCTTTACATGATGAGAGTCAAATATCTGAATGAAGCACATGACAGAATAACGATCGGGACCGCCGGCATTTCAGACACACCGCTTCACACCCACGTTCTGGCCTTTTGCTCTCTATGATCGAACCGTTAAGCTAACTGACTGAAAGGGCAAAATGTCTTTGGGCGTGCTTTCCTTCCCCTACCCCCCCCCCCCCCCCCCCCCCCCCTTTCCCAGCAGGATCTGTCCCATGAAAAACCCACCGCCGGATCACTCGCGCTGCACGTCAGCTCTGATATAGATGACCTCCGTCGTAGATTACCGAATATCGTCTGTTGACACTTCAAAAAAACAAACAAACAAACAAACAAACAAACAAACAAACAAACAAAACCCACCTCTTTCCATGCTTATACCGGTGTATCCATTCCTGTATACGTGTACTGTTCATGGTTGCAGAACCATTGCTTATACAGCATGTTGTGGAATTTGCTTTCATCTTATTCATTTATTCATTTATCTATCAGTTTACGCATATATTTATTTACTTATGTTTTTATTTATTTATTTATTTGTTTTTTTTTTAGATTTCTATCTTGTACCTCAGACCTGATTTGAAAACCAGCATTTTTAACAGATGAATCCAATTCTAATACCGAAGAGTATTTCAGATTAAAAAAATAAAAAAAAGTTGTATGTGTTGCTGTTCGTTCGGACTGCGGCGCCCACGGAGCTTCATGCTGACGCCCTACGTGGGCGGTAGGCTGGGAAAAAAAAGACATAAAGTAAGCTGGCTACAACAGCACGTTGACAGTAAGAATACAAATCATTTTGATCCATTGAAGTGTATGGCCACACCATGCTCAAAATTCATATTATTCTGAGTTGCCAAGCACGCCGTTTCTTTTGTTTTATAGCGCGTTTTATTTTCATTTATTCTTTGTTTGGTTTTGTTTTGTTTCAGTTAGCATCTGTGGGGTTTAAAACATATAATTGTCAACATCAACATAACATCATTTGGGCTTAATTTTGCAATATTTTATTATCCCTACGTAAAAATGCCCCTCACCCCCACCCCAGCGCCTCATATTTTTAGATTAGATTTTCACATTCTCGATTTTTGTTTTGTTCTAATTTTGGGATTTTGTGAATAATTTCTAAATCAGGGAAATTCCACACAAATTCGGGATAAATAGTGGCTGTTATTGTAATCGTTTAGTGTGATCCAGATATCGCACACACACACACACACACACACACACACACGCACGCACGCACGCACGCACGCACGCACGCACGCACGCACGCACGCACGCACGCACGCACGCACGCAAGCACGCACGCACGCACGCACGCACGCACGCGCGTGCACGCACGCACGCACGCACGCACACACACACACACACACACACACACACACACACACACACACACACACACA
>JADBJO010000774.1:379792-392292 GCA_016801955.1 Conus betulinus | reverse complement strand
CGTACGTGCTTGCACGCATGCGTGTGTGGCATACACACGTGATACTTGGGCCTGAACATGAAATACAACACTCTTCCTTAACGGCAGGCGCTGGGCGAGAGGAAAATTGAAACATGCGCTTCACACACACACACACACACACACACACACACACACACACACGCACACACACACACACACACACACACACACACACACACACACACACACACACACACACACACACACACGCACGCACGCACGCGCACACACAAAACACGGACGCACGCACGCTCCCACGCACGCACACACACACAGACACACACAACCCAGGAAGGGTAAGCGGAAGTGGGAGTAAGGTGGGAACCCGTTGCCAACAAATCAGACTAGCTTTCTTTTCAGTGTCACTCAAGAACGGGGAAAGATTAAACCCAGGGACCATAGAAAGACTACGGTCTCTGATATATAACACACGGTCACAAACCGAGGCTCTCTTTGACTGGTGGTGGTGACGTGCAAGAATAGTCTGTTTTCGACGGAACGTGCGTCTAAAAGTGATATGGAGTCTTTTTTGTGTGTCCTTCAACCTTTTTTTTTTTAAACATCCTTTCATTTTCTTCCCTTCTTCGCGTGCCTAGCCATGCTAGATCCTCAATGCGGTGAGTAAGGCCACACACACACACACACACACACACACACACACACACACACACACACACACACACACACACACACAACGTACGTGACATTGGCAGTTGAAGAATTGTCGCCTTCTGTCGCCGGACAGCCTACGTTATTCAACGTTGTCTTCGTTTTTTTTTTTTTTTTCTTCTTTCTTTTTCATCTCTGTTCAATTGATGTATTCATCAAAATATCAGGATATCCGATAAACCGCTGAATTCTGTAAACCTCTTCGCGATTGATAAACATGAGTAGCTCTTTTCGACTGTTGCAGAGACAGCCACTGGACAGATCTCCGTTACTCTCTCAAAAACAAACAGTCATTTTCCTATAGACGTCTCATCCTCGCCATCGTTCAGATTCAGCGCTTGGCGTCTGGACTTCAATAACCTTGATGTCTCCATCGACCGTCGGGTCTATGTCAGTCATGGAGTCTACATCAATCATGATGTCTGCATCAGCCATGGGGTCTTTATCACCCATGGATTCTTCATCTAACTCAGAGTCATCACTAACCACAACGTCCACATCAAATATGGAGTCAACATCAACAACAAATCCTTCATCACACAGTTCACACCAATCTCAGTTACGGGGCCTACTACACCAACTATGGTATCCACGACAGCTTTCCGATCCACATCCGTCACTGGATCCTTAACGGGAAAGGGATCCGTCGAGAACATCGGATCTGCCTCAACCACTGGATCTCCTATTATAACAGTACAATCCAGTGCAAGCACGGGGTCTACTGCTCCAGCCAGTAGTTCTTCAAGCTTCATCTCGACGTTTACGACTGATTCGTCCACAGAGATCTCCACGAGGCATTCCAGATCGTCAGGCAGTCCTGCCCACGTCACCTCGAGCACCACGATCAGCACCGTCGGGTCAGAGAGTTCTTCCACGTTGCTGAGCAACGTCAGTAGCAGTGTGAGTGACCATCTCAACGTCACGAATACAGAGAGCACGACCGTCACGACGCCGAGGTATGACGTGAGAGGTCAGTAGCTGTGTCACGTCAGTTTTTTTTTTTTAAATGTACTTTTACCTTCAAAAGCATCATTTTTTTTCATACGAATTAGAAATCTATGATTACAACAAAAGCAGCAGCAACAACACAACAACAACAACGACACTTACAACAAAATGTCATATTCAGCTAGTAAATTCTTAACACATGAAGTTACGTGGATATGTAGCTTACACACACGCAACGCAACGCAACGCAACGCAACGCAACGCAATGCAACGCACGCTACAACACACTACACTACACTACACTACACTACACTACACTACACTACACTACACTACACTACACTACACACACACACACACACACACACACACACACACACACACACACACACACACACACACACACAGAGCTCAAACTGGATGTAATGAATTTTCAGATGCACTTAAAAAAACAAATTCTAATTCGCAGAAAGATTGTTAAGTTTATTGATGCTTGACACTTAATTCTTTCATTTAACGGAAACTAACATGTTCTGGACGACTTTTGAAAGCTCATTTTTTCGACTTTTTAAGATGTCGATTCTTCGGAAGTCTACTCGTGAAATTTAGCTTTCTATTGCCTACATCAAATATTTGAAAGGTGTTGATCATTTATAGAATATTTCCGACACAGAAGTGGCTTTGCGGGAAAAACAAAAAAAAAACGTTTAACTTTCTGGGATTTGACCATGTAGCAAATCCGCTTTCAAAGTTAGGAAAGGAGAGAGAGAGAGAGAGAGAGAGAGAGAGAGAGAGAGAGAGAGAGAGAGAGAGAGAGAGAGAGAGAGAGAACGAACGAATTAATTTTATTGTAAGAGGGTAATGAATTAAGTCTAAATAGGTTTTTTTACATCCAGCCCTCAGAGCAAGAACATATATATATATATATATATATATATATATATATATATAGAGAGAGAGAGAGAGAGAGAGAGAGAGAGAGAGAGAGAGAGAGAGAGCGGTGGTGTGAAGACTTCGACGTTAAAGGGAAAGGGAGGGGGGAAAACTGGTATGCTGGAAGACCATTCGCATTTCGGGGGAATGAAAGGGTGTAAAGGAAGGCGGGAGGGGGTGGGAGAAGGGGGAGGGGGGAGGGGGGGGGGGGGAGGCACATGAAATACGAGGGGGGTGGGGCGAGGGGGGAGGGGGCACATGAAATACGAGGAGAGGGGGAGGGAGGAGACACAAGAAAGACTTTAACCTTCAGTGAGGACAGGCTCTGGCATCTCGGGGATGACCCAAGTCACTGTGGTGGTGATGCTGTTTCAGATGTACACGTGTACATCATCACTGGGGTACCTGTCGGCCTGCTGCTGCTGGTGTCCTTGTTCCTCATCCTCCTCTTCAGGTAGTATGCATCAATGCTGAGACACAACTGTACAGCACAGTACCATACAGTACAGTACAACACACACACACACACACACACACACACACACACACACACACACACACACACACACACACACACACACACGCACACACACACACACACACACACACGCGCGCGCGCACACACACACCACACACACACACACACACACACACACACACACACACACACACACACACACACACACACAGAGATAATAACACAACAGTTTCAAAGCGAAGCGTGCTTTGTCCTGTAATCTTGTCTGTATTGTCGTGCGGAAATATTATCCTTTCTTTTTAAAAGTTACAACAACAATAAGAACAACTCCCCGTCACTCTGATTTCAACGAAACGACACACACACACTAACAATTTTAATGAGTAAAATCCCTTTCACTCTGATTTTAACGTAACCACGGTGAAAGAAGGACTCTGACCCAACTATGAACCAAAACAGTTATGATATGGGTCTGTGATGCACATCCGGATCAGCCCACGGATCCAGAATCTGGTGACATCATTGAAGTAACGATAACAAAATTTCATGACTGGCTACGTTATATATTTTCATGAAACGTGAGCATTTTCTAGTGATATTAAAGTCAATGTTTCATATTTGCATGTCCTATGTTAAAAAAAGGAAGAATTTTTTAAAAAAGGGGAAAAATGTTTTAAAAAAAAAGCAAAATTTACGCGCGCGCGCGCGCACACACGCGCACACACACACACACACACACACACACACACACACACACACACACACACACACACAACAGAAAGAAAGAAAAGAAAGAAAGTACAGGGGAAGTAATTCCTTTACTCCGTACCGTCTATCACTTCCCAGATCCCCTGCTGGGGAATTTAATTGAAACAGTGGATCCAAGATTCGTTCGACCTTTGTTGTAGTCTGAACATTCCTGCAGCGTTTTTATTTATTTATTTATTCTTTATTCCTTGTTTATTTATTTATCTATTTATCTTGTCACTCATTATTTATTTATGTTATTAATTCACGCATTTCTTTGTTTATTTATTCAATTATCTATTATAGTTATTTAGCTAGTTGTTTAATTATTCAGCTAGTTATTTTTTTTGTTATTCGTTTTAGGCACCTCACATGCCTTTTTCCTTACCCCCCCCCCCCCTCTCCCCCCCGTCCAACATCCACTCCCACACATACTCCCAATCCCAACACCTCTTTTTCCCGCCCTTTTATTTACCCTTTTCCGGTTTTAAACAAGAACGATAAATCTGATGCATCGCAACATGTCAAGTTGATTTTTTATAACTTGACAAATCAAGCGAGTGCCCACATGCGTGCGCGCGCGCGTGCGTGCGTGCATGCGTGCGTGCGTGCGTGCGTGCGTGCGTGCGTGCGTGCGTGCGTGCGTGCGTGCGTGCGTGCGTGTGTGTGTGTGTGTGTGTGTGTGTGTGTGTGTGTGTGTGTGTGTGTGTGTGTGTGTGTGTGTGTGTGTGTGTGTGTGTGTGTGTGTGTGTGTGTGTGTGTGTGTGTGTGTGTGTGTGTTTTTTTCCTCCAGTGACTTTTCACTTATGAATGGAAATGCTTGCAGTTTTCAAGGGTTCTCAATGTTGAATCATTTGCTAGTGCTTAAAATGGTGTGGGTGTTTGAGGTTCAAGTGTGTGTGTGTGTGTGTGTGTGTGTGTGTGTGTGTGTGTGTGTGTGTGTGTGTGCGTGCGTGTGTGTGTGTGTGTGTGTGTGTGTGTGTGTGTGTGTGTGTGTGTGTGTGTGTGTGTGTGTGTGTGTGTGAGAGAGAGAGAGAGAGAGAGAGAGAGAGAGAGAGAGAGAGATCTGATAGAATCCAAACTTTTGAATGCATTATATAATGTTATTGTCTCCACATTTCTTAAAAGGTATCAGACCCTGATCAGTTTCTTGGAGTGTGGGCTGTGGCAGTGGGCAAACTACAACTTAAAGAAAAACATGTGTGCTTCAATAAATCTGACAAATTTTCTAGGTGTAAACCCCCGTCCTCCCCCAAATCATTAGGAAGTGTCACTGTGGTGTGTTGTATTACCTGTAACATTTGCCGACGATGTGTGTACTTCAGCATAAAGCAACGTCGCAGGAGGTGCAGAAATGCCGATGGCGAGGTACCGGAAGTACGCCTTGTTGCACAGAGCCGCCATGTTGGTAAAGATGACTACTGGGAAATCGACCTCCAGGACAAGAACACAGACACCAGAATACCACCTGACCTTGACGGATGCAACGGTCACTGTGGCAACGGGTCTGGTCGGTCAGCAGAACAAACTAAACCAGGATCCACAGCCTCTGGAGCAGGTGCTGTTCCTTTGAAAACCTTCCGCCTGGAGAGACAAACAGCGTCGGCGGGCAGACAGCACCGAGCAGAACCCCCCAGACCACGTCTACTTCGTCCTGGAGCCCAGGAATTCTGAGGGCCACCAGAGTGACATCATCAGATCAGGGGCGGATCAGGAGATGGGCGAAACAGCGCGAGACAGCGACCCGTACTACTCGGAAATAGGCAAGATGGAGGGATCACTGAGTGGGGTAAGGGAAGTGCAACACTCCAGAGAACAGTCCCCCAAGGAACCAGCCATACGCCGCCTACCCTCCCCAACAGCGGTGATGATTACGAAGATGTTGCCCCTAAAAACAGCATAGAACCAGGCAGCGATCTTTCATCAGAGCCCAAGCAAGAAAACCCTGCCGGTGCGCCGGAGAAAGAAGGGCCCCCAAAGCCCTGCAGTCTCACCCCACCGTCCCCAGAGAGTCTGGATGAGGAAGAACTGGTCATGCTGGTCAACACGGTGTATCAGTCTGCTGACGAACTCATTCACGACGCTGCGCAGCCTTCGACTCTGCCCTTCTGACAATCGGCATGGTCGTAGTGATGATCGTCACGACGTTGATGATGACGAACTGATCATGATAGACAACGTGATCTACCAATCTGTCGATGACGCCCTCCCGGAAGTGACACAGGCTGCCACTGACCGAGTTGAACGTGCTGATGACTGACAGGGAGGATGATCTGGTCATGATGGACAATGTGGTCATGATGGACAATGTGGGCATGATGGATACTGTGGTCATGATGGACAATGTGGTTTATCCATCTGCAGATGAAATTTGTCCGGATGAGCGTCAACCTTAAACAGACTAACATGGCCGTTGTGCTGGTGAAGACGATGGATTGATGGTGGATAACATGATTTGTATCAATCTACTGATGAAATCATCGACTGCAAGCGGAGATGATCCTCAGAACATGATGACGACGAGGAACTGGTGATGGTGACTAACGCTGCCTGTGTATCGGCGGTCAGTCACTAAAATCAATCGGTCAGCCGGGATGCAACAACATGAATGAATTCCAGTACTTCTCCACCACTTTTGGGTCATTAGGTCAATGCGCAAAAAGGTCGGCGAGGAAGTGGTATTAACGCCAGATACGCATGTCCTCACAGTGAGAAACGACTCTGCAGTTTTGTCACTAGGCTCAAGCAGCGCGGGCAGGGAGGGGGGTTAGGGGTGGGGGGTAGGGGGAGGGTTGGGAGGGGGGAGAGTAGGTCGACAAGAGCAAACAGCAAAACGAAAACAAAAAAACAGACAAAGAACTGTGACTTGGGTGAAAATTTTGAAAAATGTATATGTTGGTGCACAAGATGGCATTGATGATGATGATGTGTATATTGATGCATAAGATGACATTGATGTTGATGATGTGTGTTTGATGATGCATAACATGACATTGATGGTGGTGATGTGTATAGTGATGCACAAGATGGCATTGATGGTGATGATGTGTACATTGATGCATAACATGACATTGATGGTGATGATGTGCATATGACATTGATGATTGATGATGCATAAGATGACATTGATGATGATGTGATATTGTATCATAAGATGCATAACATGACATTGATGCACAAGTGATGATGATGTATATTTGTTTCATAAGATGACATTGATGGTGATGATGTGTACGTTGATGTTAATGCACAAGTTGACATTGAGGATGATGATGTGTATATTGATGCACAAGATGGCATTGATGGTGATGATGTGTATATTGATGCATAACATGACATTGATGGTGATGATGTGTATATTGATGCATAAGATGACATTGATGATGATGATGTGTATATTGATGCATAACATGACATTGATGGATGATGATGTGTATATGGTGATGATGTGTATAAGATGCACAACATGACATTGGTGATGATGTGTATATTGATGCATAACATGACATTGATGGTGATGATGTGTATATTGATGCACAAGATGACATTGATGGTGATGATGTGTATTTTGATGCATAACATGACATTGATGGTGATGATGTGTATATTGATGCATAACATGACATTGATGGTGATGATGTGTATATTGATGCACAACATGACATTGATGGTGATGATGTGTATATTGATGCATAACATGACATTGATGGTGATGATGTGTATATTGATGCACAAGATGACATTGATGGTGATGATGTGTATATTGATGCACAAACATGACATTGATGGTGATGATGTGTATATTGATGCACAAGATGACATTGATGGTGATGATGTGTATATTGATGCACAAGATGACATTGATGGTGATGATGTGTATATTGATGCACAAGATGCACATTGACATTGATTGATGATGTTGCACAAGATGACATTGATGTGTGATGATGTGTATATTGATGCACAAGCTGACATTGATGGTGATGATGTGTATAGTGATGCACTAGATGACATTGATGATGTGTGTGTCGATGCGCAAGGGGGCATTGAATGTGAAAAAGTGTGTGTGTTGATGCACAAAATGATATTGATGGTGATGATGTGCATATTGATACACAAGATGACATTGATGGTGATAATATATATTGATGCACAATTGATGGTAATGATGATGTGTATGTTGATGCACAAGATGACACTGATGGTATTGATGTGCATGTTGATGCAAAAGATGACATTGATGGTATTGATGTGCATGTTGATGCACAAGATGACAATGGTGGTATTGACGTGTATGTTGATGCACAAGATGACATTGATGCTGCTGCTGCAGCTGATTTGTGTGTTAAGGCACAAGATGATATTGATGATGATGTGTATGTTGATGCAGAAGATGACAGTGATAGTGATGATGATGTGTATGTTGATGCACAAGATGATGATGATGTGCATGTGTGTTGACGCACAAGATGACACTGATGATGATGGGTATGTTGACGCACAAGATGACATCGATGATGATGTGTATGTTGATGCACAAGATGACATGATGTGTATATTGATGCTCAGGATGACATTGATAGTGATGATGTGTATCTTGATGCACAGGATGACATTGATAGTGATGATGTGTATGTTGATGCACAAGATGATGATGATGTTCATGTTGATGCACAAGATGACATTAATGGTGATGATGTGTATGTTGATGCACAAAATGATATTGATGGTGATGATGTGTATGCTGATGCACACGATGACATTGATGGTGAAGATGTAAATGTTGATGTCAGCGAAGCTGTCCGCAACAAAGACAACCTTAAGAACAGTTAGGAAAACAGTAGGCCTGCACTGCCGCACACAGACATGCAAAAGAAAGCAAGTTTACAGTTGGAGATAAAGATATCTTTCCTCAGAGGAAACAAGTCAAAAAGATCGAAGTACACTGACACACACAGACAAGCCAAAGAAAGCTGCTTGTAGTTGGCGATGAAGTTCTCTCACAACAGCGAAAACAAAGACAGATTCTCAACACTTTGAGCCGGAACCATACAAAGTCATTCAAGCCAAAAGCAGTATCAAGGAGAAGCGGAAAAGAAGATTGCTTGAGCAGCATCCAGACTTCAACAAGAAGGGTGCATACTACTGGTGCTGCCCAGACCAGATCAAGTAAGCATTGTGAGAATGAAGACAGGGTACTCCAGACACAAGCGCCACATGTTTACAAAATCCCACATCGGCGAATCTTCAGGGTGCTCATGCGGTACAGCCCCCAATGACTGTGGAATACCTCCTGCAGGACTGTCCCACACATCAAAAGCTAAGAGCGGAGACCTGGCCTGCTGACACACCGACGAAGTTGGAGCTCTGAGAATCTCTGGAGGGCTCCGCCGTACAGCAGCCTTCGTCAGTGCCTCTGGGGTTCCTGTCTGAGTGTGTATGAAGAAGAAGAAGGAGAAGAAGAAGAAGAAGAAGAAGAAGAAGAAGAAGAAGAAGAAGAAGGAGGAGGAGGAGGAGGAGGAGGAGGAGGAGGAGAGAAGAAGAAGAAGAAGAAGAAGAAGAAGAAGAAAGAAATAAAATCTTAAGAAAATTGAACCACAAGTTATTGTTCAGTCAGAAGCAGCGGTACTGTGTAGAAGAATTGTATCCCACAAAAACCGCGACACTCAACACACCAGATCCCCGCCAGGAAGCGAATGATAACAGCGGCAGGAAAACTGCAAAGAAAGAGTGAGCATCGAAGGGAAGTGATTGCACTGAAACACATTTTGAAAGGAATTCAAAGTACATCCACCGGGTAACAGGGACAAACATATCACAAGTCAAACCACGACGCATTTCGACCTCTTAGGTCTTCTTCAAGCAAGATCAACAACATTCCGCTGACAATGACAACGAAGAACGAGCACTCACTGATCTTCTCGAATGCGTCGCAAGATGAGCGGTGAATGGAATGAGAGAGTTTTACCAGGCATGCCGGAAAATCACAGATGGAAGAAAATCTGGAAACACCAGATGAATTTCAAGACTTTCTTGTTGGAATTGTTTGCGGACAAAACCCTGTGGAGTCTGTCCCAAAACGAGTGTGTTCTGTTGTAACCAATGGGCGGTGCGGTAATAGCCACGCCCTTTAATTCAAGGTTATAGTTTGAGTTTATGTTGATTTGTATCATTTCGGTGTTTCGATCTGAGTGTTGGGCAGTATCAATAACAGCTGTCATCAAGTTATTTATTACGAGTGAAAACTGATAATTTCAGTTGATGTCATATTATTTTAGTCTAAGTAATTCAGTTCATGAGAACAAAATAATTTTCTTTTAATCAGTTCAGTATTTTTTCGTAAAAAAGGGGGATGGGGTTGTGGATGAAAATAGGTAAGTAGTTGTTTTCAGTTTTGAGAGAGAGAGAGAGAGAGAGAGAGGGGGGGGGGGGGGGGGGGGAGGATGGTGCACGCGCGCGCGAAAGCGTGCGTGCGTGTGTGTGGAATATTTCTTGAAATCAGATATCGGGGAGGGCGGGGGGGGGGGGGGGGGGGGGGGGGGGGGGGACGAATGTGGTGGTTTATATATTTAAGATTTCAAGCTGGAATTCTCCTTTCGTAAGTAGCCTCAGAAGTTGCATTTAAAGGTAGAAAGGGGATATAGTGTCATGTGCCTATCTATAACGCGATATTGTGCAAGACGTCATACACAAGAATATTTTATTATCTCAATTCTGAGAACTTACAATCGTGCGCGGAGAGCCCGGGATGAAGATGCGCCTGTCTGTGCCCTTTGCATTGTTTCAGTTGACTAGAGATTGTCAGACGTTTACTTTTGGTGCAACGACCGAGCATTTCGAATGGCCGCACTGCGAACACCACACACCATGGGTCTGATGAGATGCAGGACATGGAATCCTGAACTGAGGTGTAGAACGTTGACCTTATAAGATTCGGTTCATTGACCTGATGATATGTAGGGCAGCAGGTCTGTGTTGGACATGCCTTTCAGCACGTTGACCTCACGAGACAAGATGCGACAGATTTCGTTGCTTAACCTTCTGACTTGCACACACACACACACACACACACACACACACACACACACACACACACACACACACACTTACACACACACACACACACACACACACACACACACACACACACACACACGGACAAACAGACAGCGAGAGTGATTGAGATAATTCATGATGTGTGTGTGTGTGTGTGTGTGTGTGTGTGTGTGTGTGTGTGTGTGTGTGTGTGTGTGTGTGCGCACGCACGCATGTGCGTACGTTGGTGCGCACGTGTGTTGCATAGCATAGGCACGCGCACGTGTGTGTGTGTGTGTGTGTGTGTGTGTGTGTGTGTGTGTGTGTGTGTGTGTGTGTGTGTGTGTGTGTGTGTGTGAGAGAGAGAACGTCAAAGAAAAAGTTCAAATCTTATGTGCGATGGTTCTTTACATGAATCTTTTATCTACGTTTTACATCAGCCATTTATAAAGGAAAAACTGAAGGGGAAAAAAACTGCAAAGGCATCCGAGAGAAAAATAAAGTGTGCAAAATACATTGTGACAAAAAGAATATGAAGACGCTCCTATCCTTGCTCTCCTTGAAATACTTACACTTACGTACGTGGTAGCACAAAGTTTGTGCGTTAATATGAATATTTTAATACCTAAGCAAACAACAAAATCGAAAATAAAAATGTTGATGCAGATAACTGAATAAAAGAGTAAATAAAAAGAGATGATTAAAGCAAAAATATATTCATAAATAGACAAATAAATGAAATAACGAGAATGAATTCATTGATAAATAAATAAAAAAACAAAAGTTCTTTCACCTTCTTCTCATATGCCCGTCAAGATAGGTGATCAGTGGTCCAAGCAGACAGAAGAAAAAAGACAGGAACGGGCAGCATTTTATCACCGCCTGCTGGCATCGCTATGACAGGGTCATAGGCGAGCCCTGTGGCCTGAAATGTGACGTCAGCTAAAGGTGTCTCAGGTCCGAGTCCAGAGTTACAAATCAGCCCAAAACACCATAATCATATTTTCCATTACGCTAAAAAAAAAAAAAAAAAAAAAAAAAAAATATATATATATATATATACATATATATTTCTAATGCTGAACGATTAAGTAGTGGGGGGGAAAACAAGTGCAGGTTAACAATTCTTCCATCATTATAGTAATGACTTGGGAAAGATTTGAAATCTAATGATAATGAAAAAAAAGGGTGCAGGGGAGGGGGGGGGGGGGGGGGGGGAGTGAAGATGAAGAAAATGGGAAAAAATGTATATTATAAATATAAATACCGTATATATATATATATATATATATATATATATATATATATATAATGCTGAACAATTAAGTAGTGGGGGGAAAACAAGTGCAGGTTAACAATTCTTCCATCATTATAGTAATGACTTGGCAAAGATTTGAAAAAAAAAAAAAAAAAAAAAACCCACTGAAGATGAAGTAAATGGGAAAATGTATATCATAAATATGAAAACCCTTCACTAGCTGCATGAGGAAACTATCGCAATCCCTCTCGAAGGCAGATCCATATGTATCGCCTGCTCCGAGGCCTTTCGTCCGCTGGATTGGACTCATCAGGGAGACACGGCTGATTGTGTGTCTGCTCTTGGCGTCAGATAGAGACACACCACAGTCCATAATTCTGTGGTGTTCCGAGATATATATATATATATATA
>JADBJO010000774.1:369792-377292 GCA_016801955.1 Conus betulinus | reverse complement strand
TAGCACAGTCCCATAGAGTAGATCCATAGTCTATGTGTGATTGAATATGAGACTGAAAAAAGAGCTTGCGTGAATGCAGGTCGAGGAAGCGTTTGATTTTGGAGAGTTGATAAACTTTCTGAAACTTTTTTTTTGCACAGTGAGTTTATGTGAGCTTGCCAACTAATGTTGTTGTATCATTTGTTATTCCTAGCACTTTGAGGCATGTTACCTGTTCAACAGGTTCATCTTTCAGATGTACAGGAGGAAACTTAATAGTGAGATTTTGTCTTTTTTTTTTTTTTTTGGTTGTGATAAGCATGGATTTAGTTTTTTGAGGGTGAAGCGACATGTGATTTAGTTCAGTCCATTTTACGAGGTCATTCGCACTTTCTTGTAAAGTTTGTGCAAGAACAGTAACATCAGAATGATTTGTGTGTATTGTTGTATCATCTGCAAAGAGTTCACATGCGGATGTGATATGGAGTGGTAGATCATTGATGTAAATTGTGAACAGTAAGGGACCCAGGATAGAGCCTTGTGGGACGCCATAGGAAAGTGTTTGAAAATGAAGAAGTAGTTGTATTGATTTTCACACATTGTTGCCTATTTGCGAGATATGATTGAAAAAACTTAAGAGTTTTTGTGGATAAGCCATACAATTTTAATTTTCTAAGAAGAAGGTTATGGTCTATCACATCAAATGCTTTTTTTGAAATCGATGAATAGGACACCACAATATCTGTTGTTGTTAATGCTATTTTAGCCAGTCATCAACTAAGTTGATTAGGGCTGTGTGGCATGAATGGTTGTGTCGAAACCGGACTGTCTTGGATGAAGCAAATGGTATGTATTAAGGTGGTGTAGTGTGTGTTTGTTCATGTGTTTTTCCAAAGGTTGGAAAAATAGAGGAAATGATTGAGATTGGTCTGTAGTTTGCAGGGTCTGAGTTGTCACCTGCCTTGTGGATAGGAATGACTTTTGCTTTTTTGAAACTGTCGGGAAAATGATTTTTGTCTATGCATAAATTGAAGACGTATGTTAATGTATCTGTAATTGCTGGAGCTGATAGTTTGAGGATTTTCCCGTCTAGGCCATCCACCCCGCAGGTACCTGACTGTTTTAGGTGCGTTAGGTAGTGATAAACTTCAAAGACTGTTATTGTGGGAATATAAAGTTCAGACGTGATGTTTTTATCTTGGCAATATTGTTTCAGTTTTTTGAAGATCGTTTGATTGGAAGAATCTGTCGTGACAATTTTATTAGCTATAGTGCAAAAGTGCGTGTTTAGCTGTTCGACAGAGATGTCTTTAATTACAGTTGATTTTTTGAAGAAGATTTATGTTTGTAAGCTCGTTAATAGCTCTCCATACTAATTTTGGGTTCTGATTTGATGATATTAGTTCTCGATAATATTTTGTTTTTTTCTCTGCGCTTCTGTGAATTTATTGCATTTCTCAGTTTTCTAGATTCTTCTTCATAGCCATGTTGTTTAAGCAGATCTCTAAGGTAACCTGCCTCCTGTAACTCTTTAGTGTACCATGCCGGTTTAGGATCATGCCGTACTCTAATCGTTTTTAGAGGGGCGTGTTTATTATATATTTCTGTAAAAATGTTTGATCCAAAATTCAACAGCAAGATCTGGATCAGTTATGTCAAAAAAAAAAGAGAGATTTGAGTTAAAGCAGTCATGCAGAAAGTCTTGGTCGTTAAAGTTTGTAAAGCAACGGTAGGTTATTGTCTTGTGTCCCGTTTTGGGGATTTTTACTCCTTTTTTGGACCATGTGACACAAATTGGGTAATGGTCACTACAGTTTAGAACAGGGACGCAGGCTTCTGCTATGTTATTAGTGTTATCTGAAATAAAAAACATGGTCAATAAGTGTCTTCGAGTTTGTGGTGACTCTCGTTGGAGATTCGATGAGTTGGTGTAGATTAAATAGATTGAATGCTTGCGTCCATTGGTTTTGCACTTTTAGAAGGTCTATGTTAAAGTCTCCAAGTAAAATGATTCCTTGGATTTCTAGCGAGACTGCATCCATCATTGTAATAAATTTGTCGACCCAGTTTACTCTTTGAGAGATGGATTCCTGTAGCAGAATCCAACCAAAATGGAAGGGTTTCTTTTCAGCTTAACTTCTATCCAGACACATTCTACATCTTTACTTTCTAGGTGTAGAAGTCGTTTGAAGGAAGGTAAGGGTTTCGCTGATGTAGATAAGAAGACCCGTCTCTTTCGCTTCTGTAGGATCTTTTCGGATTGTGTTATATCCTGGAATGTTACATCATTGTCGCTAATGTGTGCAGTTAATCTGGATTCAGAGAGTCCTAAAATATGAAAGGGTTTACCATGATTCCAAATCAGTGTTGATATATCTGATGTCTTATTGACTGCATGTTGGATATTAAGGTGACAGATTCGAAGTCCTTCTTACATGGCCACGCAGACTGGTTCTTGTTCATTTCTAGTTGTATATTGATGTGATGATGATTATAGACGACGACGATTTGCACGTTAACTATCGTTAAGATTTGTATAGTCAGAGAACACAATAAAAGCACATAAAAGAGAGGGAAAATGGGGTTGGTTTACACACCGTAACGACTTTAGGAAACTAGAACGAATGAGAAGACAATAAAATCTTCACACTATATGTCCGTACGCTCCTCGGTCAGATGGTTCTTATATGGAAACACTTTTTTTCTGCAATGAAGAGATACACACAAAAGGAAGTACTTCTAAAGCAAAATTATGATTAAGGGGACAGAAGAAGAGCTAATAAAAGGTAAAATGAAAAAAAAAGACAAAGCAAAGAACAACCCAAAATGAAAACAAGTGGGAAAAAAAAGCCACTCGGACACAAATACACAAGTCACGTAGTTGCACTTGTAACTACGAGTTGGCAATGCACAATATTGCCTCGCTCGTAGTAAATAGTAGTTATTGCAAAAGTCTCCTGCTGCAGAGGCTTTGTTCAGTCTCTTTTCTATAGGGAACCTTTTTTCTCTTTGTTTTACTTAAATACAAAACACAATTGTGTCCGTATAGTACACACACAACAGAACAATCTTCAATGCAAAATGATAATGAATGAGAAACAAGCAAAAGTTTAAAGTTACAAACAATTGTGCAACAACATATACAAAAAAAAGTAAAACAATGTTCAAAGGCAAAAGAATAATGAGTATTGGTCTATATATGACTCGTATGGACTCTCAATACGGGCACGCGTCACACTCCCAATGTCAGCACGTTTTGTTCGGTCTTTTTTTACCACTGAGTGGCAGCACTTCGATGACGACGCACCAGTTTTGTTTGTCTACAACACTCCCAATGTCAGCACATTTTGCCCTGTCTTTTTAAACACTGAGTGGTAGCACTTCGATGTCGACGCACCAGTTTTTTGTTTGTCTACAACACTCCCAACGTCAGCACATTTTGCCCTGTCTTTTTAAACACTGAGTGGCAGCACTTCGATGTCGACGCACCAGTTTTTTGTTTGTCAACAACACCACAGAACGCACTTCTTGAGATAAGAGTAATAACTCGTATATAATAGTATGCAATGCATCTGACAGGCACCCGACAGACTACAGCAGGCCAGACAAGGAAACGAACAAAAACAAAAATACACATAGATTTACACATACACACACACGCACGCGTGCGCGCGCGCGCGCGCGCGCACACACACACACACACACACACACACACACACACACACACACACACACACACACACACACACACACACGCACACACACACACACACACACACACACACGTGTGTGCCACACACACGCGCATGTAGAAAACCATTAGATATGCGCTCAAAACAATTAGATATGCGCATACGTACATACCACATGGATGATGAAAATTAATAGCATATCGCACTACATACCTATGTGATATGAAGTGGAGATAAACATATGCACGCTCACAACCATTAGATATGCGCACACACACATAGCACATAGATGATGAATTAGCATATCGCACTACATACCTATGTGATATGGAGTGGATATAACATATGCAGAGACGGTGATCAAGCAATGATATATGAATATAGGGATGCATACAGGCGACATGTTAATTTACTTAAATGAGGCCATGGGGAGAGGAGCTGCTTGGTATTGCTGTGACAGGAACTGAGCGGTCATTGTGTTCAGCAACTGAACAGCAAATGGATGTAGAGGGCTAGGGGGTTGTACTGGCTGCTGTGGGGATGTGTGTGATGGTGGGGGGCTGGAAGTGTAATGTGTTGGGTGGTTGAAGGACTGTTGTGTTGGGAGGTGTAAGGTGGGCATGTCTGGAGTTGGTTGGATTGTATGGGGTATTAGAGGGTGGTAGTTGTGCTGTGCTGTGAAATTGTAGCCAAGATGGGTTGTGAGGTTGCAGCTGAGATGTGTTTGGAGGTGGGGTGTGTGTGGTTGCTGTTAGTGTGTGGTTTGGACATGGAAGGGGGTGATGTGCTATGTGGGTGGAGGGTGCAGGTCACGTTTCTGTACTCTTTACATTGCTGTTTCATTTCTATCCACTGGGGAGGAAAAAAAAATACATGTGGGTGGGGGATTGTAGAAGGGGTTGTTTTGTAGGGCGTTGATGCCTACCTAGTATATTATAGACACTGCGAGAGTTGGGATTTTGGGGAGTGTTCGCTGGGAAATCAGTTTCATAGTTATAACTAGGGGACTGTTAGTGGTCACTGGGGCGTCTTGTGCTGGAAGACGTTCCCTTCTTCCTCTTTGTGAGGTGGGACTGATGCAGTTGGAGGCTTGGGTCTTGTAGTTAGTGGGACAGATGTTGGAGGCAAGGACTTTGCAGCCATATGAACTGGGGTGCAGTCTGTCTCGGTACATGGCTTTCTTTGGCGCCCCAGATCTGGCGAGGAAGAGGGGGTGTTATCTAAGTAACTGACCCCCTCTTGACGGCAGGAGAGGCGAAGATTGGCCGTGGATCGTGACGCCATGTCCTTAAGGGGGTGTTGACCAAGGGGAGGAAGAATGGAGGAGGCCTGCAGTGAAGCACTGGGGAACGCTTGCCTGAGTAGGTGGATTAACTCAGCCCAGTCTGCTACAGGCACTGGCCTTTTCACAGCTGTTGATCCCCACATGGAAAGTGACCCGTTGGATGTGGGGTGATGGGGGCCGTGATGTCAGCCACTGACACAGGTGATGGACTGTCAGGCCAGGCACTGACAGATTTTTCACCCTGAAGCACTCTGTGGACATTTCCTTCTCATCTACCCCCCCTGTAACACAGAGTCTCTCCTAATAGCAGCATGTTACAAGTTTCTGGGATTGTCTTTTGTCGTAAGTTAGCTAAGGGAGGTGGGGGATTTTTGATTCTGTTTGTTGATGGCAGTGGGGATTTGTGTCATTGTGTTTGTGGCTGGTTTGTTTGTGTACAGATTTTGTTGATGGAACAGATGAACCAGTGTTTTGCTCTGCAGGACTGTCTGATAGCACACTGTATGTGTTTGATGTTTCCACAGCATATTCAGTCTGTGTAGATGATGTAGCTGAAGTGTCGCTGCGTATCTGGACTGTTTGATTGTCTGATTTTTGTGTTTGATTGATTGGTTGAGGGCATGCACTTGTTTCCTAATGTCAGTATTGATGTTGTTTTGACTGTCTTTGAATGATTGCAGTATACGCAAGATGAAGATTTTAGGCCAAAGCTAGTCTTACAATCTGTCCTTGTCATGCATACAATATCCCAACACATATCAATCATACTGACAATTCAACATGGCAACATTGTAATCTAATTCTACAATGATAAGCAAACTATTCATAAAAGGACTAATGAGATGGGGGATGGTGAAACAGAAGGAAACTTACAAACAAACAGAACTACACAGAGAGAGGTCAGAGGAGGGTGGGGAAGAGAGAATGGTAGGTAGGGGGAGGAGAAAAGGGGTGGTAGACGGAGTGGAGTGGGGAAGAGCGATTTCACGGAGTAGGCAATATGTGTGTGAGAGAGAGAGCACTTGGCGCTATGAAAACATTCGACGTGTCGATCTTGACTGTGAACCGCACGCCGAGCCCTCTTCCAAAGCTGTCAGACATTATAATCAATGCAAATCTGTGTGTCAACGAGACTAGCCACTGACAGTGGCGATTATGTTCTGGGTAACAAGGTACCAGCTTGCCTTTCACATCTGGTCTAGGGGAGATAATCATTGTCTGAAAGCTACCTTACATGGGATTATTTCCCGTGTCCTGGATGATATGTTGAGGTTGTAGAGATTCGTGATCATTTTGAGAATTAAACTGGATAATACTTTTCTTTAATGGAGATCACGCCAGACTTTACGTTCGAATCTTTCTTTCTTTCCTTTCCTTTCTGTTTTTTTTTTTTCCTTTCTGATCACAACGATATTTTGCTTTTCTATTCATTTTTTTTTTTTTTTTTTTTTTTAATGAAATAGGCCTACAGAGTGATGTGCCACTACTCGTTACAACTCGTAACTTTGCACATAATGGATTATCTCATAGGCCTAACCCAACTCAACAAGTGTATTATAATATAAATTATAATATAAAATTAACGCTGCAATGGAATTTTAGTTGTATCTGTTAAAATAACTACAGTGGTAATAATAACAATAGTAATCATCACCATCATCATCATAGCAACAACAAAACTCAGTTCTGATGATGGTGAAGTTTCGTCCCTCGGGTGAGTGTTTTAACATCCATAAAGCATGACAAAGAACGTGAAAATCATTAAGTGTGACAGAGAACGTGGAAATCATAATGCATGACAAAGAACGTGAAAATCATAAAACATGAAAAAGAACGTGGAAATCATAAAACATGAAAAAGAACGTGACAATCATAAAACATGAAAAAGAACGTGAAAATCATAAAGCATGACAAAGAACGTGAAAATCATAAACACATGAAAAAGAACGCGAAAATCATAAAGCATGACAAAGAACGTGAAAATCATAAAGCATGACAAAGAACGTGAAAATCATAAAACATGAAAAAGAACGCGAAAATCATAAAGCATGACAAAGAACATGAAAATAATAAAGTATGACAAAGAACGTGAAAATCATAGCGCATGACAAAGAATTTGAAAAATCATAAATCATGACAAAGAATGTGAACATCATGAAACATGACAAAGAACGTTCAAGCAAACCAGATCACATAACGAACAAAAGAGACAGTTTGTCTGTTCATGTCATTTATCTACTTGTTTTTCGGTCTTCTCAGGGCAGCCAGTTCCAAACACTGTATTGAAATCAACGATGTATCTGACACGCTCTGTGCCACTCGAAAACGCTCTTTCCGTGTAGGCAATGGATAGGATGAGGACACAACACACGTGCAATGAAAAGGAAGCGGTGGGGGTGGGAGGTGAAGTGGGAAAGGATAAGGGTGGGCGGTGGGGGTGGCGAGAAGGCTTGAAGGTTTTGAGCAAATGGTAAACATTCAGTTAAAGCGATTCCAAGCTGTCCCCATTTAACCAAACGCCAGCGATGCTGAATTATTTTTTTT
>JADBJO010000774.1:366714-367914 GCA_016801955.1 Conus betulinus | reverse complement strand
CTCTAGAATGAAAACCGTGTGTCGACGTTAAAAACATAATTAAACTTTTTGTCCTTAATGTTTCAACAACATCAACAATAAGATCACATCTTGAAAAAAAAAAAATGAAGATCAACTTAAAAAAAAAAGTCAAATTATTCTTTACAAAATCATCTCAAGCCATCTTGAAGTGGTCAGTTTTTTTTTTTTCCTATTTTCACCAGAAGTTATGTTTAAAAAGAAAAGAAAAAGAGTAATGGAGGAAAATGAACCGTTCCCCCTCTCTTCTCTTTCTCTCTCGCACACGCAGGACACACACACTCACGCGCGCGCGCGCGCGCGCGCGCCCGTACGTGCTTGCACGCATGCGTGTGTGGCATACATCACACGTGATACTTGGGCCTGAACATGAAAATACAACACTCTTCCTTAAACGGCAGGCGCTGGGCGAGAGAGGAAAATTGAAACATGCGCTTCACACACACACACACAACACACACACACACACACACACACGCACACACACACAACATACACACACACACACACACACACACACACACACACACACACACACACACACACGCACGCACGCACGCGCACACACACAAACACGGACGCACGCACGCTCCCACGCACGCACACACAACACAGACACACACAACCCAGGAAGGGTAAGCGGAAGTGGGAGTAAGGTGGGAAACCGTTGCCAACAAATCAGACTAGCTTTCTTTTCAGTGTCACTCAAGAACGGGGAAAGATTAAACCCAGGGACCATAGAAAGACTACGGTCTCTGATATATAAACACACGGTCACAAACCGAGGCTCTCTTTTGACTGGTGGTGGTGACGTGCAAGAATAGTCTGTTTTCGACGGAACGTGCGTCTAAAAGTGATATGGAGTCTTTTTGTGTGTCCTTCAACCTTTTTTTTTTAAAACATCCTTTCATTTTCTTCCCTTCTTTCGCGTGCCTAGCCATGCTAGATCCTCAATGCGGTGAGTAAGGCCACACACACACACACACACACACACACACCACACACACACACACACACACACACACACACACACACGTACGTGACATTGGCAGTTGAAGAATTGTCGCCTTCTGTCGCCGGACAGCCTACGTTATTCAACGTTGTCTTCGTTTTTTTTTTTTTTTTTCTTCTTTCTTTTTCATCTCTGTTCAATTGATGTATTCATCAAAATATCAGGATATC
>JADBJO010000774.1:351714-361714 GCA_016801955.1 Conus betulinus | reverse complement strand
ACGGTGTATCAGTCTGCTGACGAACTCATTCACGACGCTGCGCAGCCTTCTGACAATCGGCATGGTCGTAGTGATGATCGTCACGACGTTGATGACGAACTGATCATGATAGACAACGTGATCTACCAATCTGTCGATGACGCCCTCCCGGAAGTGACACAGGCTGCCACTGACCGAGTTGAACGTGCTGATGACTGACAGGGAGGATGATCTGGTCATGATGGACAATGTGGTCATGATGGACAATGTGGGCATGATGGATACTGTGGTCATGATGGAAAAATGTGGTTTATCCATCTGCAGATGAAATTTGTCCGGATGAGCGTCAACCTTTAACAGACTAACATGGCCGTTGTGCTGGTGAAGACGATGGATTGATGGTGGATAACATGATTTGTATCAATCTACTGATGAAATCATCGACTGCAAGCGGAGATGATCCTCAGAACATGATGACGACGAGGAAACTGGTGATGGTGACTAACGCTGCCTGTGTATCGGCGGTCAGTCACTAAAATCAATCGGTCAGCCGGGATGCAACAACATGAATGAATTCCAGTACTTCTCCACCACTTTTGGGTCATTAGGTCAATGCGCAAAAAGGTCGGCGAGGAAGTGGTATTAACGCCAGATACGCATGTCCTCACAGTGAGAAACGACTCTACAGTTTGTCACTAGGCTCAAGCAGCGCGGGCAGGGAGGGGGGTTAGGGGTGGGGGGTAGGGGGAGGGTTGGGAGGGGGGAGAGTAGGTCGACAAGAGCAAACAGCAAAACGAAAAAAAAAAACAGACAAAGAACTGTGACTTGGGTGAAAATTTTGAAAAATGTATATGTTGGTGCACAAGATGGCATTGATGATGATGATGTGTATATTGATGCATAAGATGACATTGATGTTGATGATGTGTGTTTTGATGCATAACATGACATTGATGGTGGTGATGTGTATAGTGATGCACAAGATGGCATTGATGGTGATGATGTGTACATTGATGCATAACATGACATTGATGGTGATGATGTGTATATTGATGCATAAGATGACATTGATGATGATGATGTGTATATTGATGCATAACATGACATTGATGGTGATGATGTTGTATATTGTTTCATAAGATGACATTGATGGTGATGATGTGTACGTTGATGTTAATGCACAAGTTGACATTGAGGATGATGATGTGTATATTGATGCACAAGATGGTATTGATGGTGATGATGTGTACATTGATGCATAACATGACATTGATGGTGATGATGTGTATATTGATGCATAAGATGACATTGATGATGATGATGTGTATATTGATGCATAACATGACATTGATGGTGATGATGTGTATATTGTTTCATAAGATGACATTGATGGTGATGATGTGTACGTTGATGTTAATGCACAAGTTGACATTGAGGATGATGATGTGTATATTGATGCACAAGATGGCATTGATGGTGATGATGATGTGTATTTTGATGCATAACATGACATTGATGGTGATGATGTGTATATTGATGCATAAACATGACATTGATGGTGATGATGTGTATATTGATGCATAACATGACATTGATGGTGATGATGTGTATATTGATTCACAAGATGACATTGATGGTGATGATGTGTATATTGATGCATAACATGACATTGATGGTGATGATGTGTATATTGATGCATAACATGACATTGATGGTGATGATGTGTATATTGATGCACAAGCTGACATTGATGGTGATGATGTGTATATGATGCATAAGATGACATTGATGGTGATGATGTGTATATTGATGCACAAGATGACATTGATGGTGATGATGTGTATATTGTTGCACAAGATGACATTGATGGTGATGATGATGTGTATATTGATGCACAAGCTGACATTGATGGTGATGATGTGTATAGTGATGCACTAGATGACATTGATGATGTGTGTGTCGATGCGCAAGGGGGCATTGATGTGAAAAAGTGTGTGTTGATGCACAAAATGATATTGATGGTGATGATGTGCATATTGATACACAAGATGACATTGATGGTGATAATATATATTGATGCACAATTGATAGTAATGATGATGTGTATGTTGATGCACAAGATGACACTGATGGTATTGATGTGCATGTTGATGCAAAAGATGACATTGATGGTATTGATGTGCATGTTGATGCACAAGATGACAATGGGTGGTATTGACGTGTATGTTGATGCACAAGATGACATTGATGCTGCTGCTGCAGCTGATTTGTGTGTTAAGGCACAAGATGATATTGATGATGATGTGTATGTTGATGCAGAAGATGACAGTGATAGTGATGATGATGTGTATGTTGATGCACAAGATGATGATGATGTGCATGTGTGTTGACGCACAAGATGACACTGATGATGATGGGTATGTTGACGCACAAGATGACATCGATGATGATGTGTATGTTGATGATGCACAAGATGACATGATGTGTATATTGATGCTCAGGATGACATTGATAGTGATGATGTGTATCTTGATGCACAGGATGACATTGATAGTGATGATGTGTATGTTGATGCACAAGATGATGATGATGTTCATGTTGATGCACAAGATGACATTAATGGTGATGATGTGTATGTTGATGCACAAAATGATATTGATGGTGATGATGTGTATGCTGATGCACACGATGACATTGATGGTGAAGATGTAAATGTTGATGTCAGCGAAGCTGTCCGCAACAAAGACAACCTTAAGAACAGTTAGGAAAACAGTAGGCCTGCACTGCCGCACACAGACATGCAAAAGAAAGCAAGTTTACAGTTGGAGATAAAGATATCTTTCCTCAGAGGAAACAAGTCAAAAAGATCGAAGTACACTGACACACACAGACAAGCCAAAGAAAGCTGCTTGTAGTTGGCGATGAAGTTCTCTCACAACAGCGAAAACAAGACAGATTCTCAACACTTTGAGCCGGAACCATACAAAGTCATTCAAGCCAAAAGCAGTATCAAGGAGAAGCGGAAAAGAAGATTGCTTGAGCAGCATCCAGACTTCAACAAGAAGGGTGCATACTACTGGTGCTGCCCAGACCAGATCAAGTAAGCATTGTGAGAATGAAGACAGGGTACTCCAGACACAAGCGCCACATGTTTACAAAATCCCACATCGGCGAATCTTCAGGGTGCTCATGCGGTACAGCCCCCATGACTGTGGAATACCTCCTGCAGGACTGTCCCACACATCAAAAGCTAAGAGCGGAGACCTGGCCTGCTGACACACCGACGAAGTTGGAGCTCTGAGAATCTCTGGAGGGCCTCCGCCGTACAGCAGCCTTCGTCAGTGCCTCTGGGGTTCCTGTCTGAGTGTATGAAGAAGAAGAAGAAGAAGAGAAGAAGAAGAAGAAGAAGAAGAAGAAAGAAGGAGGAGGAGGGAGGAGGAGAGGAGAGGAGGAGGAGGAGAAGAATAAGAAGCAGAAGAAGAAGAAGAAGAAGAAATAAAATCATTAAGAAAATTGAACCACAAGTTATTGTTCAGTCAGAAGCAGCGGTACTGTGTAGAAGAATTGTATCCCCCACAAAAACCGCGACACTCAACACACCAGATCCCCGCCAGGAAGCGAATGATAACAGCGGCAGGAAAACTGCAAAGAAAGAGTAAGCATCGAAGGGAAGTGATTGCACTGAAACACATTTTGAAAGGAATTCAAAGTACATCCACCGGTAACAGGGACAAACATATCACAAGTCAAACCACGACGCATTTCGACCTCTTAGGTCTTCTTCAAGCAAGATCAACAACATTCCGCTGACAATGACAACGAAGAACGAGCACTCACTGATCTTCTCGAATGCGTCGCAAGATGAGCGGTGAATGGAATGAGAGAGTTTTACCAGGCATGCCGGAAAATCACAGATGGAAGAAAATCTGGGAAACACCAGATGAATTTCAAGACTTTCTTGTTGGAATTGTTTGCGGACAAAACCTGTGGAGTCTGTCCCAAAACGAGTGTGTTCTGTTGTAACCAATGGGCGGTGCGGTAATAGCCACGCCCTTAATTCAAGGTTATAGTTTGAGTTTATGTTGATTTGTATCATTTCGGTGTTTCGATCTGAGTGTTGGGCAGTATCAATAACAGCTGTCATCAAGTTATTTATTACGAGTGAAAAAACTGATAATTTCAGTTGATGTCATATTATTTTAGTCTAAGTAATTCAGTTCATGAGAACAAAATAATTTTCTTTTTTAATCAGTTCAGTATTTTTTCGTAAAAAAGGGGGATGGGGTTGTGGATGAAAATAGGTAAGTAGTTGTTTTCAGTTTTGAGAGAGAGAGAGAGAGAGAGAGAGAGAGGGGGGGGGGGGGGGGGGAGGATGGTGCACGCGCGCGCGAAAGCGTGCGTGCGTGTGTGTGGAATATTTCTTGAAATCAGATATCGGGGAGGGGGGGGGGGGGGGGGGGGGGGGGGGGGGGGGGGGGGGGGGGGGGACGAATGTGTGGTGAGGTTTATATATTTAAGATTTCAAGCTGGAATTCTCCTTTCGTAAGTAGCCTCAGAAGTTGCATTTAAAGGTAGAAAGGGGATATAGTGTCATGTGCCTATCTATAACGCGATATTGTGCAAGACGTCATACACAAGAATATTTTATTATCTCAATTCTGAGAACTTACAATCGTGCGCGGAGAGCCCGGGATGAGATGCGCCTGTCTGTGCCCTTTGCATTGTTTCAGTTGACTAGAGATTGTCAGACGTTTACTTTTGGTGCAACGACCGAGCATTTCGAATGGCCGCACTGCGAACACCACACACCATGGGTCTGATGAGATGCAGGACATGGAATCCTGAACTGAGGTGTAGAACGTTGACCTTATAAGATTCGGTTCATTGACCTGATGATATGTAGGGCAGCAGGTCTGTGTTGGACATGCCTTTCAGCACGTTGACCTCACGAGACAAGATGCGACAGATTTCGTTGCTTAACCCTTCTGACTTGCACACACACACACACACACACACACACACACACACACACACACACACTTACACACACACACACACACACACACACACACACACACACGGACAAACAGACAGCGAGAGTGATTGAGATAATTCAGATGTGTGTGTGTGTGTGTGTGTGTGTGTGTGTGTGTGTGTGTGTGTGGTGTGTGTGTGTGTGTGTGTGTGTGTGTGCGTGCGCACGCACGCATGTGCGTACGTTGGTGCGCGCGTGTGTTGCTGCATAGGCACGCGCACGTGTGTGTGTGTGTGTGTGTGTGTGTGTGTGTGTGTGTGTGTGTGTGTGTGTGTGTGTGTGTGTGTGTGTGTGTGTGTGAGAGAGAGAACGTCAAAGAAAAAGTTCAAATCTTATTGTGCGATGGTTCTTTACATGAATCTTTTTATCTACGTTTACATCAGCCATTTATAAAGGAAAAACTGAAGGGGAAAAAACTGCAAAGGCATCCGAGAAAAATAAAGTGTGCAAAATACATTGTGACAAAAAGATATGAAGACGCTCCTATCCTTGCTCTCCTTGAAATACTTACACTTACGTACGTGGTAGCACATAGTTCATGCGTTAATATGAATATTTAATACCTAAGCAAACACAAAATCGAAAATGAAAATGTTGATGCAGATAACTGAATAAAAGAGTAAATAAAAAGAGATGATTAAAGCAAAAATATATTCATAAATAGACAAATAAATGAAATAACGAGAATGAATTCATTGATAAATAAATAAACAAAAACAAAAGTTCTTTCACCTTCTTCTCATATGCCCGTCAAGATAGGTGATCAGTGGTTCCAAGCAGACAGAAGAAAATGACAGGAACGGCAGCATTTTATCACCGCCTGCTGGCATCGCTATGACAGGGTCATAGGCGAGCCCTGTGGCCTGAAATGTGACGTCAGCTAAAGGTGTCTCAGGTCCGAGTCCCAGAGTTACAAATCAGCCCAAAACACCATAATCATATTTTCCATTACGCTAAAAAAAAAAAAAAAAAAAAAAAAAAAAATATATATATATATATATATATATTCTAATGCTGAACGATAAGTAGTGGGGGGGGGGGGGGGGGGGGGGGGGAAACAAGTGCAGGTTAACAATTCTTCCCATCATTATAGTAATGACTTGGGAAAGATTTGAAATCTAATGATAAAAAAAAAGGGTGCAGGGGAGGGGGGGGGGGGGGAGTGAAGATGAAGAAAATGGGAAAATGTATATTATAAATATAAATACCGTATATATATATATATATATATATATATATATATATATATATATATATATAATGCTGAACAATTAAGTAGTGGGGGGGAAACAAGTGCAGGTTAACAATTCTTCCATCATTATAGTAATGACTTGGCAAAGATTTGAAAAAAAAAAAAAAAAAAACTGAAGATGAAGTAAATGGGAAAATGTATATCATAAATATGAAAACCCTTCACGAGGAAACTATCGCAATCCCTCTCGAAGGCAGATCCATATGTATCGCCTGCTCCGAGGCCTTCGTCCGCTGGATTGGACTCATCAGGGAGACACGGCTGATTGTGTGTCTGCTCTTGGCGTCAGATAGAGACACACCACAGTCCATAATTCTGTGGTGTTTCCGAGATATATATATATATAACAGTCGAAAAGAAGAACGGAAGGATGAGGAGTAATATGAAAAGAATAACGCAATACAAATACAAATATGACCTCGTTCACTGATAGTTATAGGAACCATTTGAAGGTTCATTTTGAACAGACGTTTGTTAGTCCCACCCAGAACAGACAGCTGGGTTGAGGATCAGACGTAATGGCCAGAAAGATGAAGATTTTAGGCCAAAGCCTAGTCTTACAATCTGTCCTTGTCATGCATACAATATCCCAACACATATCAATCATACTGACAATTCAACATGGCAACATTGTAATCTAATTCTAAAATGATAAGCAAACTATTCATAAAAGGACTAATGAGATGGGGGATGGTGAACAGAAGGAAACTTACAAACAAACAGAACTACAGAGAGAGAGGTCAGAGGAGGGTGGGGAAGAGAGATGAGAATGTAGGTAGGGGGAGGAGAAAAGGGGTGGTAGACGGAGTGGAAGTGGGGAAGAGCGATTTTCACGGAGTAGGCATATGTGTGTGAGAGAGAGAGCACTTGGCGCTATGAAAACATTCGACGTGTCGATCTTGACTGTGAACCGCACGCCGAGCCCTCTTCCAAAGCTGTCAGACATTATAATCAATGCAAATCTGTGTGTCAACGAGACTAGCCACTGACAGTGGCGATTATGTTCTGGGTAACAAGGTACCAGCTTGCCTTTCACATCTGGTCTAGGGGAGATAATCATTGTCTGAAAGCTACCTTACATGGGATTATTTCCCGTGTCCTGGATGATATGTTGAGGTTGTAGAGATTCGTGATCATTTTGAGAATTTAAACTGGATAATACTTTTCTTTAATGGAGATCACGCCAGACTTTACGTTCGAATCTTTCTTTCTTTCCTTTCCTTTCTGTTTTTTTTTTTTTTCCTTTCTGATCACAACGATATTTTGCTTTTCTATTCATTTTTTTTTTTTTTTTTTTAATGAAATAGGCCTACAGAGTGATGTGCCACTACTCGTTACAACTCGTAACTTTGCACATAATGGATTATCTCATAGGCCTAACCCAACTCAACAAGTGTATTATAATATAAATTATAATATAAAATTAACGCTGCAATGGAATTTTAGTTGTATCTGTTAAAATAACTACAGTGGTAATAATAACAATAGTAATCATCACCATCATCATCATAGCAACAACAAAACTCAGTTCTGATGATGGTGAAGTTTCGTCCCTCGGGTGAGTGTTTTAACATCCAAAAAGCATGACAAAGAACGTGAAAATCATTAAGTGTGACAGAGAACGTGGAAATCATAATGCATGACAAAGAACGTGAAAATCATAAAACATGAAAAAAAGAACGTGGAAATCATAAAACATGAAAAAGAACGTGACAATCATAAAACATGAAAAAGAACGTGAAAATCATAAAGCATGACAAAGAACGTGAAAATCATAAACACATGAAAAAGAACGCGAAAATCATAAAGCATGACAAAGAACGTGAAAATCATAAAGCATGACAAAGAACGTGAAAATCATAAAACATGAAAAGAACGCGAAAAATCATAAAGCATGACAAAGAAACATGAAAATAATAAAGTATGACAAAGAACGTGAAAATCATAGCGCATGACAAAGAATTTGAAAATCATAAATCATGACAAAGAATGTGAACATCATGAAACATGACAAAGAACGTTCAAGCAAACCAGATCACATAACGAACAAAAGAGACAGTTTGTCTGTTCATGTCATTTATCTACTTGTTTTTCGGTCTTCTCAGGGCAGCCAGTTCCAAACACTGTATTGAAATCAACGATGTATCTGACACGCTCTGTGCCACTCGAAACGCTCTTTCCGTGTAGGCAATGGATAGGATGAGGACACAACACACACGTGCAATGAAAAGGAAGCGGTTGGGGGTGGGAGGTGAAGTGGGAAAGGATAAGGTGGGCGGTGGGGGTGGCGAGAAGGCTTGAAGGTTTTGAGCAAATGGTAAACATTCAGTTAAAGCGATTCCAAGCTGTCCCCATTTAACCAAACGCCAGCGATGCTGAATTATTTTTTTTTTAAACCAAGATATATTTAGTTTCAAAAAACTAAGTGACCGAGGGCGGAAAATGAAGCGACATTCAGAAATAGAGGGGGTTAGTTACTGCCAAGGACACAGACGAACAGAGTACAGGACAAAATACAATGCATTTCGACCTCTTGGGTCTTCTTCAGGCAAAAAACAAAAAACATTTGGGACAGTTCTTCGTTTTCACTGTCCTTAACTTTATTTGTTTTTGCCTGAAGAAGACCAAGAGGTCGAAATGCATTGTTATGTCCAGTAATCTGTTTGTCTATGTCCTGGCAGTAACTAACCCCCTCTCTTTCTCAATTTTGCTTTAGTGATGATAGCTCTCGCATGCACTCACACTTTCCAACACATACATATCTCAACGAAGTGACTTTATAAAGAAGCAAAGAAACCAATAAACATACAGCCATGGAATTAAGACAGTAACACATAATCCGCTACTTCTGTCCTGCAGTAAGACACTGAACCATGTCCTACTCCGCACAAACAGTACTGTACTGATTTAATCATTTTCAAATGACGAGTCAGTGGATACGCTGTGCTTGTGTTTTCTGGGGGCTGGACATGAAGTGGAAGCCGTACATCATGTATTTAAAAGAATGAAATTCAGGAGAAGGCAAAAACCGACACTGCAAGAAAAAAAAAAAAAAAAAAAAAGAAAGCAAACAAGCAAAACAGGACAAAACGAATGAAAGCACGTTAGCATTCAATACACAAAGCACACAAAGCAGCAGCAGCAGCAGCAGCAGCAGCTTAACAGTAAGATTAGAAAATCGTGACCATCGATTAGAATCGATGAAGAAGAGTGCCGATCTCTAACTCAAATCACAGATAACATTTGTCACTGTCTCCAGAATCATCACCCTTACAGCTGGATCTATCGCTTTGAAACGGATTGAACTTCCGGTGATCATCAGCAACATTGACGACAACGACAGTGTTCAGGTGATCAGGGTTGTCAAGGTCGTCGTCAATGATGATGACTTTCGCCTTCAGAGGTTCACCGTCACCTAGAACGAGTTTAGCCTTGAGGCACGCACTGTCCCCACGGCTGATTCTCTCCGCGATGCTGATTGCGGCTCCGCCAGACCTGGAACGGCAGACCACCTCAGCCCCAGCAGACACAACATCAACGTCATCAGCCACAAGTTCTAGATAGGACGGCTCCATCCGGGAGGCACGCACGGGCTTCACGTGCCGATCACCGCCAGTGGAATAGTCTGAGTTGTCGTCTTTTACCACTGGCACAGGTCTGATCTCCGTTGACGTGGTGGCAGGCTTCATCTCCGTCACAACATGACAACGGCTGGGTCTGAGACGGGTCCTCAT
>JADBJO010000774.1:316714-319214 GCA_016801955.1 Conus betulinus | reverse complement strand
AGTGTCGTTGGGTTCTACAGGATTTCTGTATTCCTTCATCATTTTTGTTACAGCTGTTGTAGAAGATTTCCGTTTTATTTGAAATTGTAGAATGGATTTGAAACGAGAAAATTATTTTTTTAATGAAAACCACCAGATTTTTGTGCATAGACGTTGATTCTTTGAGACATGGCTTTCGTAAAATTATTACTGAGGTAGAACGAAGGTAGGAAAGAGGGGGTAGGAGGGAGGGAGGTGTTGTTTTTATATTTTACTTTTTCGAAAATTCACATTTCTTTAAACAAAAGAAAGAGAAAGAGAGATGAAGTTTGTTCCGTCTTCTTTCGCAGAAATGCATTCATTTCTTTCCTACATATGTACTTTTCTAACAAAATTTTCTCTGGAGCTGGATCAAAACATCAATTCAACTGGACAACTGGAGTGAAACAGAATTTATGTCTTGCATTTTCATGAACATTTTTAGTCTCAACACAGAGAAAGGATACGGATATTCTCTTCATCTTTTGTTTCGACAAAATTCCCAGCTTTCGCTGTTTGTTTTTTGATTTCACAAAACTACGAAGCAATATCTCTGTGGTATAGAAAAGATTTCAAACGAGAAAAGTATTTTGATGAATTATCATTAGGTTTTTACTTTGTCTGCAATATGGATATATGAGATTTTTTTCCTCAGCGTATTTCGTTGGACTATATTCCGATAAAAATTTGCTTCCAACGTGGACGAATGGTTTTTGACTTCACTGGAAATATCTTTTCATCTTGTGCTGTAGGGATGCGTTAAACTGTGTAGGGGTATTATTGTGCTTCAAAGAGGTTATCTTTACAACCGGTATTTTCCCATGAAATTTGTCGTTTAAACGCTTGAATTTCCCTGGATGATAGGTATAATGCGAGTATAATAATCTTCCCTGATATACCAGTGTCTCTCTCTCTCTCGTCTCTCTCTCTCCTCTCTCTCTCCACTCTCCCTCTCTCTCTCGTCTCCTATAAATCTCAAAATCAAATCAGTTAAAGCAGACATTCTCTCTCTCTCTCTCTCTCTCTCTCTTCTCTCTGTCTCTCTCTCTCTCTCTTCTCTCTCCTCTATCTTCTCGTCTCCGTCTTCCCTCCTCTCCTCCTCTCTCTTCTCTCTTCTCTCCTCTCTTTCAAATCAGCTAAAGCACACATGTTACAAAACCATTCCGCTCCATCAAACTTTATTGATCTTGGTCTTTACGGGTCTTTTGCGTTGAGAAAGGTAAGATGTGTACTTATGTATATAAAAAGCCTTGGTGGCAACGACGAAGTGACTGAAACACTGCCTTTTCTTAATTATGTCTTGTATTGCTTACTTATGTGTTTTTATAGTGTCGCAATACACACACGCGTGCGCGCGCCGTGTGTGCGCGTATGTATGTATGTATGTATGTATGTGTGTGTGTGTGTGTGTGTGTGTGTGTGTGTGTGTGTGTGTGTGTGTGTTGTACTGTATGATTTTTCTCATAATGAGGATTTCTGTCCGTCAAATTGGTGCTATTTGCTTTTTCTCCTTCCTCCTCCCCTCTCGGTCTCTGTTTGTCTGTCTCTGTCTCTGTTTCTGTGTCTCTGTCTGTCTGCCTGTCTCTCTCTGAGGGCGCGCGTGCGCGCATATGTGCGTGTGTGTATGTGTGTCTATGTATTTGTCTCTCTGTTATTCTGTCTCCATATGTGCCTTTCTCTCTGTTTCTATTTGTCTGTCTGTTTCTCCCCCCCCCCCCCCCCCCCCCACTCCCGTGTCTCTCTTCCTCTCTCTGTCTGTCTCTCTTGCAGTTTTTCTTTCGTTTTCTTTTCTTCTATGCAAAGACAAAAAGACATTGTACCCCCTTGACAAAAAGGCTATTAGCCAATGTCAATAAAAGATGTCAGCGTCAGTGTCAGTTTCAGTGTGTCTGTCTGTCTCTTCTCTCTGCGTCTACGTTTGATTGCGTTTAGCAAATTGGATGTTTTTCATTTATTTGTTTTAAAAAGCAGAAACCACTCTTCAATTGCCGTAGATTCTTTAACGTCCACTGACAGCATGCTGAAGACAGAATATTAGTCATCTTCAGTCCCAAAGATTATCATGGTCATTGTAAGTGAAGAGGATGGCGTGAACAATTAAAAACAATGAGCAGCATTTGCTCCTCGTAGTGAACGATCATTTCTATACACGTTGAAGTAGGCGTGACTGCGATACCTATTCATGCAACCCACATGCAGAGACAAAGTAAGAAGAACTGACGAGAAAACTACGCTATGTTTGGTAGGTTCCAAATTTGTCCATATACTCCGAACTGTTACCTTCAACATTGCCACACAGAACAAACAGGAAAGCATTTTGCCTCACAGAAATAAACGGGTAAGCATTTCTGCCTCACAGAAATAAACAGCAAAGCATTTCTGCCTCACACAACAAACAGGACACATTTTTGCCTCACAGAACAAAAACAGGAAAGTAAACAAAATGCAGGTGCCTTCCGCATGATTAATATGCTAGGGAATT